>JAECUM010001082.1:0-56459 GCA_016617855.1 Megalonaias nervosa
AAAAAAAAAAAAAAAAAAAAAAGGAAAATTTAAATTTTGGAAATGTTCTTATATCATTCCCATATTTTAATTTTTAATTACGTTTTCATTTGAATGAGAGACGGTTGCATTATAAAATTTAAATTAAAACCTATTGTTTTAAGGTGTGTGCTTTGGTGAGACGTCTCTCATTTTCTTCTGTCTTAAAGTAATGAGGAGGCTGCATCCTGATTAAGGAACCATATATTTCTTTATTTTCTTTATGCTTCTTTTAGTCTTTTGGATGCCACCTTGTTTCCTTGTTTAATTATATATATATATATATATATATATATATATATATATATATGAATTTCTACCCCGGAGGGTCACACGAACAGTCCCCCTCTAGTGTAGAAATCCTGCTTATATCGCGCAAAAGAGTTTAAAGTTCCGAAAGATAAAAAGAATTTTTTAAAATATTTTTTGTTAGTCCCTATTATTAGAAATGCTAGCCTTTGTAAATTCGGTCTATCCCCATGTATTTGCTATGTTTGTCCATTTGCTACACATGGAATTTTCTGAGGTTCTTCCACAGGCCTGTCCACTTCGCGTAGCGCCTTGTGATATAGCCCTGTGGCGTCTATGTCTCTTACTTCTTCCATGTGTAGGTTCCCTGTTCCATTAATTGATTTCTAAAGGAGGAAAAAGAGTATGTTAGTAAGTTAATTGTTTAGTAAAGTTTAACTATCTTGTTGGTTAATTATTATTGTGTTATACAATCTAAGGAATATGCCGTCTTTTTTTTATTTTTTTAAATTCTATTGTGTAAATCAGCTTTTATTTATTTACCAGAGGTGATGAGAGATGAGATGAGACCGAGGCTCCAGCCCGCGCTTAGGCTGGTACGCACCCCTACTTGGGTCGTAAACTGAAGCCCCCGCCCCATCTCCTCCCCCAGCCAGACGAAGGTAAAACTTAGAACATTACTTTTTTATTACAATTACTTGAACACAAGTTTTCATTGTAGAAATTATATATTCTATTATTTCCATTAGGGTTTTCTTCCCAAAGTTTCCATCTAAATACAGTAGCATATTCCTTCGATATTTTTCATTTCTATTTATTGTCATGATTAAATTTGTCCTTTCTATTATTCTCTTTTCACATTCAATTATAGCATGATTTTTTGTGTAAGTTGCTTTTTTACACATTGAGCACTTTGGCATTTGTTTTGTCACATGCCTCCTCATTGCTACTTCCCCCGTATTATGTAAATATTTATAAATTATACTTTGAATTTTTAAAGAGTTTATGGTAGCCCATTTTCTCCATATTTTCTTCCAGAAAACACCCCATATTTCTTGTTCCACTTTATTCCTTAAATGTTTTGTAACTGTTTCCCTAATCCATTCATATGTTTTATATTTATTTATTTGCCATAATTCTGTACTATCCCTATATCTTAATAATACCTGTTTTATATATCTAAACTTTCTAGGCACCTCTAATATCTTACTTAATGCATTATTTTTATAGATATCAGCTCTGTTTCTTGCTGAAAACCCAAACCAATAAATGTACAAAGCTTCCCATGATGTACTGGGTACTGATTTTATTATCTTAAAACGGTTTAAAATATTTGCACACTTAATTAGTACTGGGCTCGGCAACGCCAGCCCACTTCTCTCTTTTGCCTTGTATAATGTATCCTTTTGAATATAATGGGTTTTGAAACACCATATGTAATTAATTATCTCTTTATGCAGTATGTCTAATTTTTTATTCTCCATATCATCGGATTTTAGAATGTAATTTATGTTTGAGTATATTGTTGTTGTTGTTGTTGTTGTTGTTGTTATAGGGTTTAACGCCATTTTTCAGCACAAGATAGGCTATACATGGCGGCCAGTATTAATGGTGGAGGAAGAACCCTGGAAAATCCCGGGAAGAACCACCGACCCACGAGAAGCTACTGGCAGGCTTTCTCACGTACCCACGTTAGCCCAGCCTGGACTCGAACTCACGCAGACAGAGGTGAGATGGCAGTGATCTGTAACGGTCAGTGCTTTAGACCACTCGGCCACTCGGGGTCCCTATTTGAGTATAAATATGTCTTTGCTACTTGGGCTCGCTCCATTATGCATAGTGGCATTAGTGCCCAGATGTCAATGCTTTCTTTTATTTTCTTTCTCATTACTTTATAGTTTTCTTCTTCATCTTTATGTCCAAAATAGATCCCTAGTGCTTTAACTCTGTCTTTAATAAGGTGGGGGTGGGGTGGTGGGTGAGGGTGGGGGGTAAACCCGGGTGATTCCCCCTCCAGTTACCTATTTTCAGTATTTCTGTTTTCTCATGATTTATTTTTGACCCTGAGGCTTTCTCAAATTTTTCGTAATCCTTTTCTAGATGTTCAAAGGAATTTGGGTCTTTTATAAAGTTTGTACAGTCATCGGCATGTTGGAGCATCTTAATTTCTTCTTTTAAATTGGGGATTTTTATTCCCTCAATTTTCCCATTAGTTCTTATTTTTATACTTAGTATTTCAATTGCTATCACGTATAATAGCATTGATAGTGGGCACCATTGCCTCACTGATCTTTGTATGTCAAATTTCCCAGTCATTGTTCCATTTACCTGTACACATGCAGTTATTTTATTGTACAGGATTTCGGTCCATCTTCGGAAAATTTTTCCGAATCCAAAATTTTTTTTTAGTACCTTTTGTATGTAGTTATGTTCTATTCTGTCGAAGGCTTTTTCCTGATCAACAAGCACGATGGCGCCCATTTTTCCTGTTTCTTGTATACAGTCTATTATTGTTCTAATGTTTAAAATATTGTTTTGTATGTCTCTTTCTATTGTCCCACACGTCTGGTTTATATTCGTGATTACACCCATGCATTTTTTAAAACTCTATTTGATAAAATCCTACTCAGTATCTTATAGTCAATATTTAGGAGGGATATAGGCCTCCAGTTTTTAGGTCTTCACTATCTCCCTTCCCCTTATATATTAACGAAATCAGTCCCTCCCTCATAGTATTTGTCATCATGTCGCTTTTCAATATAATGTTATTATATAAGAATTCTAGGATCGGCGATAACTCGCATTGAAATTTTTTGTAGAATTCCTCCGTGAGTCCATCTCTCTCTGGTGATTTCCTTTTCGCCAGTTGATTTATTGTATTTTTTCTTTTCATCCATGGAGATGAATTCATCACATAAGTCTCACATGTTCTGATGATATTTTCTCGCATGGCATATCTTCTATGTAGCTTTTAATTATTTCTGGATCTACATTTTGAGATGTGTACAATTCAGTATAATACTCTTTTATTCTTCTTATTATGTCCTTTTTCTCCGTTAGTGTTTCATTTTCTTTATTCCTTATTTTTTCCATGCTTTTCTCACCCCCTTTTCTTAATTCTTCTCTTTTGCATAGCCCCTGTGCTTTTATTTTGTTATAGATCCCTGTAAATTTCCCCGCTCTTATTTCTCTCCCTTTATGTCTTTCATCTTCAATTTTGCTTAATTTATTATTTAGTTCTCTCTCCATTTCTTCAGTATTTTCTCTCCCTAGTTGTTTCTTTATTTCCCATTCATATTTTTTCAAAATTTCCATTCTTCTTTTTAAGAATTCTACTGCCTTCGTTTTGAACTTTTTTTTCCAGCCCATCCCATTCCAGGATTATGTTTTTATTTCCATCTTCAGTGAATTTGTTTATTATACTTTTTATTTCTTCTTCAGATTCTTTATCCTCCGAAATTTTATTGTTCAGTTTCCAGTTTCCTGTTTCCCATTTAAATTTCTTAGTTGTAGCTATTTCTAAATCAATTAGTTTATGGTCTGAGATTTTACTATTTGTGATATTTGATCCCTTATAAAGCCCTTCCCCATAGTTTGTCCCATAAAATCTATCTAACCTACTAGCCAATCCGTTTTTGTATTCATAAGTGTACTCTGTCCTTATCACATTTAGTCTTCTATAAATGTCCTATTACTTGTGTTTATTAATTAAATTATACATTTCTTTCCTAAAAATTATGTCGTTTGGCGTTAAAGCCCTTCTCCTATCTATCTCATCACCTATCCAATTAAAGTCCCCTCCCATAATTAAGTCCTCCATTGAATATTCACATAAGTACTTATCTAAGTTTTCAATGAATTCTTGTTTTCTATATTTGTTCGCTGGGAAATAGATATTTATTATATGTATTTTGTCAATTATTATATGTAAGAGTCTTCCAGCAAAGAAATTTTGTTCATTTTTCCTCTCCCAATTTATGTTTTTGTCATTTTTAATTATGGTCGCCACACTTTTATATCATCTTGTTTGTAATTGTTTAGAATGACCACCGCATTTAATTGTTCCTCTAGTAATGAAATTAACTCCTTAGAAAACCCATTATGCTTTTCTTGTATCAACATAATATCATATTTGGTTTCTTTACTTAATTCCATGATTTTATCTCTATTTATACCATTTATGTTAATAGAAGCTATATGGAAGTTCTTTCCCTCCATTTTTTTCCTCTCCAGGTTGCCGCATCCATTAAACAAAATACTATTTTTTTTGTTTGTTTTATATTGAAAGTAGATCTGTTTAAGCATTGTGTTGGATATAGTTATTATGTTGTTGTTGCGGGAGCATGGCCCCCACTGTCTTGTAAGTTTTCAATGTATTTCTTATTTTTATTTCCTGCATCTGTGTCAATTATGTCTTCCATGTTGTCCGTATCTGTCATTTCTTTTCTCTCGTCCATATCCGTTTCCATTGCGTTGTTTCCAGTATCATCTCCCTCTGTCTCGTTTTCCGTTTCTATTTCATTTCTTCCTTCGTTTATTCTTGATGTTTTCTCTTCTTTTTTCTTTTTGCCTTCGTTTTTCTCCCTTCCATCTGTCGACATTGTCATGTTCTTTTCTTCCGGCGGTGGACCCTCACTGCCCGTCGATGATACTGACAGGGACAATGCCATTTTCCTTTTTTTTGTCCTTTCTTTGGCCACTGGTGTGGACGTCAAGGGTTTTATTCTTATAAGGTCTTCCATGCTATTCTCTTGATTTGGAGGTTCTTTTTGTTGGGAGCTTCCCTCATCTCCTTATTCTTCCTATTCTGAGTGTACAAAAAATTTGTTTCTCTTTAATAAGTCTTCGTATTCTCTGAGTGGTGTTGCTACCATTCCCGTTGTATTTGGGGTTAGGTAGTTTCCCCATTTTTTCACCTTGCTTTCATCCATATTTTGCACTGCTTCCATATTCGGCATCTCTGTCACATCTGTTTGTTCTATCATAGTACTCCCTTCTCTGCTGGTTACAATATCGCTCTTGTTTCCTCTCTCTCTCTCTCTCTCTCTCTCTGTGATTTAGATTTTTAACGTAGCTTTTACAATTTTTCAGTCATATTGCTACGATGTCTGCAGTGTGACAGTTTATAGTGATGTCTAGCACTGGGGCATCATGCCGCAGACATGTAGCATGATGTCCTACCCAGTCACATTATCCTGACACCAGGCCGATCAGTCCTAACACTAACCTCTTAATGCTGAGCGTCAAGCGAGGCAGCTGTTAGTACCATTTTTGTAAGTCTTTGGTATGACTCTATGGTATGGTTTCTCTAGTCCTGTCTCTGTCTCTTTTTTTTTTTGTTTATTTCAGTTTGTCTCTGATTTTGTTCCCTTACTTGATCTATAAGTCTGGCTGTGTTTTCTTGCAGTTCGTCATTTTCAGCCTCATTTAAGTTTACATGTTGATTGTTAGTCTTGTTTGCATAGGTTGGCTCCAAGGGCTGGTTTTGGCAATTTTTGGGGCTATGTCCAATTTGTTTGCACCTTGGACAGGTTCTATCTTTTTCACAGCCTATGTACCAACTTTTGAGGAGAAATCCCATGACATAGAAATACGTCGGGATTTTTTTGCTTTCGCTTTTAGTACGGTTATAACTCTCACCCCTAATTTCACATTTCTGAATCCCCATATCGTAGCCATTCTATTGGCTTTTACTTGGGTTTGTAGTTTTGTTTCTATTTTGGTTAAAATTTCTCTTTTTTCTTTTTCAAGAGGGAGACCAGAGATATAAAGGTCTGTGACCTTGGCCTCCACCTCTCGAAGGATTGGTATTGATTCCTTCTACTTTTGCCCTGATCCCCTTCACGTCAATGAAATTTTGTTTTATGATGGGAGTTTCATACTCTTTGGGGTAAAGGATAAATTTATTTTTCCCTCCATTTTGCAACCCATCTATTCCGTCAATATTTATACCCTGTGCTCTCAGAGCTATGAGGATGTCTGACTGTCTGGGGCAGTTTTGTGCATCCCCGAAATCTATAGTCTGACACCCTTTAGGGCACAGGCACTTGATTTCGGGGTAAACTAATGTGTACACTCACCAATTAATTGATGAGTGTACTCATTGGTTTACCCCGGAATCAAGTGCCTGTGTTAATTGGTGAGTGTACACATTAGTTTACCCCGGAATCAAGTGCCTGTGCTTTAGGGTGAAAATTAATCAGCTTTTGTCCCTCAAACTTGGTCTCAAAGTACACGCTTAGTTTGGTACCCATTTGTCTCACTCTATTTATTTCCTCTACCTGTGCCTGAGCTATGTTTTGGGTTGGTTGTGTGAGTAGATTTCACCTTGAAAATGAATTTCACTCAGCAGGTCTCACTCCACTATATTCTTTCTAGTTTTGTAATTTCGTGATCATGCAGATTCAAACCCACACGACCACCAAAATACCTTGGTGAAACACTATTAATTTTCAAATAATTCTTTAGTGCTCAGTATTTTCTGTTCATAAAACAGGTTGATAACTAAGCAAATTAAACAAAGAATGACAAAAAATCCTAATAAATGCACATAATGAAAACTTAAAAAAAATAAAATAAAAAAAAAAAAAAAAATACAGAAATGCGCAATGTGTGTTATACTTCTCTATCTATTGCACTGTACACTTCTCCTCAGTCTGCTTTGTCCTGGCCATTACTCCCACTCGCCTGCTTAGGCAGCATTGTAATGTACTGTACTATACTGTACTGTGCTGTAGTTACTAGAGCTAGACTGTAAAACATGAGTGTGTGCTGGGACTATCCCCACTCATGTATGCCTAACATTCAGGTAGCTTAGAACTTCATTACTCCCACTTGCTTTCTTAGGCGGCATTGTAATGTACTGTACTGTGCTGTGCTGTACTGTACTGTACTGTACTGTACTGTACTGTACGGAAAAAGTTTTTCTTAGTACTATTTGTAACGTAATGCATACATATTTGTATTAATCCAGTTCAAAGTAAGGTTGTAAGAGTTATTTCCCTTATTACTGTGGTACGGTCTTTTAAAAAACAATAGAAGGAGTGCAACATGTGCTAGAGGGGAGTGATTATAGGAATCACGGTAGTAATTCAGTTCCCATAGTAAACCTATGCAAACACCATGATATTAAAAATTCAATAACTTAAAATTTCTGAATGCTCATGATCAAACCTATATTTATCAGTATAGATGAAACCTGGATGTCAGCTTCTGTGTAATAATAATAATAATAATAATAATAAAGACTTTATTTAGAGAAGGTAACTCAATTAGTTACAGAACTAATCTACCTTGAGGTCTTCTATCTGTTATGTACAATATATACAGTATATACAACATGATGTGAAGAATCTGGCTTGACACTAAATAATTAAGTGATTTTAAAAGTCAAAGTATCAAGCCTGGAACACATGCACAGGCATCTGTGAATACGTAAACATATATAAAATATAAAATATCCTCCTGCCTTGAAAAAATTCTACTGTGAAAATGATGAAAAATTATAGAAAAGAAAAGCAGGCAGTGTTTATTGTACTAGAACTGTTCAATTTTCTAATGATTTCATCCATTTGAGACATTGATTATGAAAAGAAGAAATGCTAGGAGCCTGCCTTATGTCACTGGGAATGTTGTTCCATATCAGTGGACCAGTATATTGAAAACTTTTTTTAAACAATTCCTTCTTTGGCCTTGGTAAAATGTAATTTTTGCTTCTTATGGACCTTAAATTTGGAGTACCATCAGCAGCTCTTTGGTGAAAGATATTGCTTAGATAAACAGGAATGGCTGTTCTGGATACTTTATACATCAGTTTTGCCTTTCTAAGAAATATTCTTTCATGTATTGTTAAAACCTTTATATTATTCATTGCATCCAGGAAATTGTCTATACATTGATCTAGAATTAAATGGCAAGCCCTCTTTTGGAGTCTTAAAAGTGTTGTTATGTTTGAATTAGATGTATTACCCCAAATTACAATACAATAGTCCAGATATGGCTGAATATAACTTTTATAAAAGATGACCCTATACTGAAGAGGAATGTATGTTTTGATTTTCCTCAGTAGCCAAAGATAAAAATTAACCTTTTTTGAAATGTGTTTAATGTGAATAGACCAAGTAAAATTGTTATCTACAAATACACCAAGAATTTTATCTTGAGAGGTCATATTAAGGCTCACATTGTCAAATAGAACTTGGAGTTTGTCGCTATTTAGCCTTGCTCATTTTTGTTGCATTGTAACTAGTAGGGCTTTCATTTTTTTCTGCATTTATGATCATACTGTTTTCCTTGCACCATACTTGAAGTCTGTTGTGAGCATCTTGTAAGTTATTTTCAAGTACCGTTTTGGTTTTACCCACCTCAGACAGTGTAGTATCATCTGCATAGAGGTCAGTGGAAGAAATTGAAGTTTCAATCCAATGAGAGGTAAGTTGTTGATAAAAAGAATGAATAACAGAGGTCCAAGGATAGAGCCCTGTGGTACTCCACAATTAATGTTTTTACTTTCAGAAATTTGACCATTTAAAGATACTTTTTGCAATCTATTGGTTAAGTAAGTAGTAAACCAGTTCAGAGAGTTTTCACTGCATTGATAGATTTTTAGTTTTTCAAGCAAAATTTCATGGTCTACAAGATCAAAAGCTTTACGAAAATCAACCATAATAGTGCCTATCCTTTCTCCTTGACCTAATGCTTTCAGCCATTTATCAATCAATGATACAAGTGCAGTTTCACAGGAGTGATTCTGTCAAAGGCCAGACTGATTATCATAAGATCGTTAGTGTTCAAATAGTTGAGAAAAGAATCGTGTACATGTTTTTTCTAGTTATAAATTTGGAGAGACAAGGAAGGATAGAGATGGGCCTTTAGTTATTTACATCATCTTTTGTTCCTGCTTTCAATGGTGTAACCTTGGCAGTTTTCCATATTTGTGGAAATTTATTGCACCTAATACTTTCATTGCAAATGAAAGCTATACTCTCTACAATTGCAGGTGCAGCTACCTTTAGTAGCCTTGGTCCAATCATATCAAGTCCTGTAACTTTACAATCATTCACTTTTTTAATATATTTCAACAGAAATTCTGGACTCATTTCAGGAATTTCAAACTTTATATTGTTTGGTAGTTTTTTAGCACAAAAATGTTTGAGTTCCAGATGATCAGAGGAAGTTCTGGGTTCTTTAATTTTTTCAGCAATTTGGACAAAAAATTCATTAAAAATATTTGAGATGTCAGTTGGATTATTGGTATAAATGCCTTCATGATTGAGGGATAAAATTTCAGTTTTACTCTTACGTTTGCCTGCACCAAACTCTGTAAACACTTTCCAGATAGCTTTTGGGTTATTTTGCTTTTCATCCAGCACTTTTTTGTAGTGTGTTTGTTTGGCTTGACATATCATTTTATTAACATTATTTCTCCAAAGTCTATATTCAGTTTGATTTCCTACTGATTTTAGTTGGTCTCTTTGCTTTATTGCTTCTAAAATTTCTGGGGAGATCCAGCCTGGCTGGTGGTCTTTCTTTATCCTGTGTGTTTTTAAAGGGGCATGCTTGTTTACTATACTGATGAACAGATCTGTCCAAGTATCTAAAATATCATCAATATCTTCAAAGATTTGGACTGTGTTCCATGGAATCTGTTTCAGATCTTCCGGGAATTTAACAGTATCAGTTTTGAAAGGATCTATAAGTAATGGATTTATGGATGTTATTTTTTTCTGATTTGCCTTTGTCTTTACATGTTAGAAAAATTGCAAAGTGGTCACTTATACCAATCTTTGGAACCATTACTTCCAAAATATTTTCTTTTGTATTGGTATAAATATGATCTTTAAATGTTTTAGAGGTAGATGTTACTCTGGTGGGTTCATTTACTAGTTGCTCCATACCTAACAAAGCAATAAAATTCATCCAATTCACTTTTATTTGATCATTGAGGTCTCTATTTATACTGCCCAGAATGTAAAATTCTTTCTCTTAATTTGAAATTTTATCTACTTGAAGTTCAAAATATTCACACCAATCAGCATGTGATGATCGGGGCCTGTGCACAAAACCTACTAAGTAGGGCTTAGCTTTTTCTGGAGTGATCTGTAGCCAAATGGATTCTATTTCCTGTATTTCAAGGTCTTCTCGTCTGTGTAGAGGAAAAGATATGAGCATTGGCATTTTCTGGACCTGCATGTGTTTGAAATATGTGCTTTCAATTCCGCACCAATGAATCAGGTGCTAATTTTAGTAATGAGTCTTCCAAACTCAAGACTGATAAAGGATTGAAATTCCATCAATAAAACAATGTCTCAATTTTTTTCACTTACAACTATGATAAGCTCTCAAAAGATTCTTTTTTGTAAAACATAACTTATATTATTTACCAATCCTGGCCAGCCAAACCCATATATACTCTATTTAATGTTCACCCATTTCCAGGCTGGTTCCCATTTTTCCATACCATTAGTACCATGTGTCCTATATCCACCCTTGATTTTCTTGACAGCCCTAGGAATAGTAGTTCAATACATAAGTAAGCAATGTGCATAGTTCTGCTTGTCAAAGATTATATTAGTGAATATTAAATTATATTGCTAGTTCATGTTCACAAATTTTAAAGAGCAATGGTGTATTGCAGGCAACATTTAAATATTTGAGCTTTATTTAAGAAAATCAGAAAAAATATTAAAATAAATCTGTATAATAAGAGTCATCATTTTTAACATCACCATTTATCTCTCTTCAATTTAATAATGAAATACAATACCAGCCTTTTCATATTATGTAATTAATGAGTAAAAGGTCAAGGTGACCTACATGTATTATTACAGAAAAAGAGGTTTAAATGACAAAAATTGCCTAAAATTCCTCCCAGAAGACATATAATTTAAAACTAAAGTAAGGTAGATATAAGTCCATTAAAATGCAAAATATGAAGTTTCAAAACATTCACTGAAAGAAATTAGTGGGATGCAAAGTCATGAGATGTCATCCCCATTAAGCATGGTGATTAGAGACCTAAGTGATCATATCTGAAGCATTATGTTTCAAAATACAACTAGGAAATATCATATTGCTTACTATAATTACTCTATAAATGGTAAATTGTATAAATTTTATATATGTATTACTTACATATGAACTAAAGTGCAAAACACTCCACCTAACATAGTCAAATCTACACTCTGTTCCCCCTCCCCTTCCTGGCAACAGTTGATATATCTGAATATGTGTTTAATATCCCACTGAAAGTCACTCTGTGGTTTACAAAAGTTATTAATTTTGCTTGATATCCACAAATAGAACCATACAATTGCATTTATAGTAATATTAATTGCACTTGCATATGTGGAGTCACTGTATTGCTGTAGCTGTCTATTGGAATCACGGTACTAATTCATTTCCCATAGTAAACCTATGCAAACACCATGATATTAAAAATTCAATAACTTAAAATTTTGGAGTGCTCGTGATCAAACCATTATTTATCAGTATAGATGGAACCTGGATGTCAGCTTCTGCGTAGAGGAAAAGATATGAGCCATGGCATTTTCTGGACCTGCATGTGTTAATTGAAACATGTGCTTTCAATTCCACACCAAAGAGTCAGGTGCTAATTTTAGTAATGAGTCTTCCAAACTCAAGACTGATAAAGGATTGAAATTCCATCAATAAAACAATGTCTCAATTTTTTTCACTTACAACTACGATAAGCTCTCAAAAGATTCTATTTTGTAAAACATAACTTACATTATTAACCAATCCTGGCCAGCCAAACCCATATATACTCTATTTAATGTTCACCCATTTCCAGGCTGGTTCCCATTTTTCCATACCGTGTGTGCTATATCCACCCTTGATTTTCTTGACAGCCCTAGGAATAGTTCAATACATAAGTAAGCAATGTGCATAGTTCTGCTTGTCAAAGATTATATTAGTGAATATTAAATGATATTACAAGTATCATGTTCACATAAAGAGCAATGGTGTATTGCAGGCAACATTTAAATATTTGAGCTTTTATTTAAGAAAATTCAGAAAAAATACTAAAATAAATCTTACTTACTTGTTTCGTTTTCTTTTTAGAATCAATTGGATGATCTGTAATTTTATTAATCGGCGACAAGAGTGGAAAATCAAAGACCTTTAATACTCATGATGTGAATTTCATTAAGACTTTAATGGATGTACTTCAAAGGGGCTATGGGAATTATTTTTGCATCTTTTAACTGATATTTCCCTCAAATTCGTTTTAGTAATGGGTGTCAAGGATAGGCATATATAATCATAAAACAAACCGAATGCATGTTTATTATTTCTGATTCAGTTGTTGTACACAATTCCTACTTTCGTACATACTTACTGCCTGCATGGTTTGTCAATTCTGATTTTGTTGAATAATTTTAGACTTTAAGGGGAATAGTATTGTAGCTTGTGTCTCTATCTTGTAAGTTCAAACAATGAAATATCTATGTATCCATCGATTGAACTGCAAAACGTGGAAAGTAACCTCCAGTTGTACCTGATGCTGATGCTACTTACAAAGAGGCACAAAAGATACCATCCCAAGTGAAGATGGTATCTGAAAGCAAACTTAGAAGACACCACGTCAGTAGATTCATGCCATGCAGGGAAAACGTTTAAGAATTTGGAGGCAGAATACAGATAATGCCATCAGTGTCAACAGTCTTCTAAAAATGTGAAAGCATCTATGGACCAACAAATTGAGACAACAACCAGCTAATGCTATTTTACATAATGTGTAATCTTGACAACCTCTGGATTCAATGGAAGAGAAGAATCTTACATAAGCGAACTTACTTACAGATCTGTATGATTGCATTACACTTTATTGTTCATTTATAAGAATCAATCTTATCTAAGAAAATATTCTGCATACATTAAATGTAGAATGTCAGGATAGTTTAGTTTATTTTAAATTTGTTCAATTTTTTGTCTAAAACCTATTCTTTTTTGCAACCAAATTAAATTGAGAATGAAATGGTGTTCTCAAATCAGTGCACATGTTCATTGGTAGGAACAAATTATTGCATATCATTTATATTAGTTCTCGCTTTGAAAAACAAAATAAATGCTAGGAAAGAAAAGGTGACTTCAATTTATTTCATACATTACACCCTAAAAGATAAAAAGATCATAATTCTATATGGTTCTGTTACCTAAAGTAGAAATTTGGAACAATATGGTAATATACTAATTATGTAAATAATGTTCACAAATAATTTTGTCCTAGTCAACTTTGTCTTTCAAGTTGGGCCGAATTGTCTTTTCTTCAGTCTAAGCTGGGCCAAAATTGTCTTTGGGCCAAGTTATCTTGATATGTTTCTTTCCATGACAAATTCAGGCATTAGGGCTATTGGTGAGCATGAGATGTCCACAGGTAGAGCAAAATCTCAATAATTGGCAAGCACATTTCTTTTGTTCACCATGCGTCATGCAATGCTGTTCATAACATTTAGGATTGGCAAAGGTTTGTTGAGAAGTTGAGCAATGATTTTTTATTTCTTTTCCATCAGGAATGAAGGGTTTAGATGCTAAACAACCTCGTAATCTCTCTGCAATGAATGTGTTGCCCCCAATGAAAAATCCTTGGTCGCATTTCTTACAATAATAATTATACCCAAGGAATTTGTTCCTACTGTTATGACATCGGTTCTTGGTGATGATACACATGAATGTATTTTCTTCTGGAAAATTGGGCCTTCAAAACATGAGAGGTCCCCTAAATACTTGAGGATGCACTTTCAATGTGTAGTGTGTTGCCAAGATGTCTTGAAGTTTGTACATTTCAGAAATGTTACCGTGTCTTTTGATATGCCTGCTGTAAGAGGAGTTTGGTTTGGTCCGACTTTAGAATCCTCTCCAAGGCTCTTATCCATTCTGAGGTGTCATTCCTGTCAGCATACATTCGCCCCATGATGATGAGTCTGGCTAAACATATCTGGTCTTCGGTGTTGTTACTTTGGGCAATGCTACACAAACTTAAGACATTTCGGTTAGATGCTGATGGGTTGTTAGATGGTATAGATCATGTGATGGATAGTATGGTTTGTTGGATTACATGTAATCTGTTTTCAACCCTTCGCAGTTTAGTCTGATAGTGTCTGGAGACAACACAAATTTGTTTTGGATTGTGTGTATAGAGTGTTGAATGGTGTATATGGTGTGTGATTGTATGTGGAGACCATACAAGGCTTTTTAGATTGTGTGTATGGATTATTGGATGGTGTATGTGATATTTTGGGTATCATGTTTCTGAGATTTCTTCTCTTTGTTTACTGAATATTCCCTTCATCTAATAGTTGGTGTGGAATTTTAGGCACTGTGCTTGGCATTGGATAGCATGTAGGGGGTTTGGACAATAAGGGTAACGTTTTGGACATTATGTTTGAATTGTTGTATCTAAAAACATTAACATTATAATTTTCGCACGTGCTCATTGAGCATAGAAACGAACCAAATGTATTACAAAGTTATCATTTCCCCTTGTCCCTATCAACATGCTTGTCCCCATGAACCCTTTTGTCTCATAAACACTTTTTTCCCTAAAGAGTCCCCCATCATGTTAACCCTGTGGATACATTTCACATAGAATTTCCCATACTTACTTAGAGAGGCACCTATTGAGGCCAACTGAAACTGTTACTTAGTCACACCCAAAGTAAGGTCAACCACTTGTAACACTGTTACCATTAGCCCCCATAAACACTTCTGTCCCTATAGAGGTTCTCCCATATTAAATTCCCATTGTCCCCCAAGAGGTATTACCTTGTTAAATTCTTAATGTCCCTGAAGAGGCTCTTTTGTCCTCTACTTGGCTCATATAGTATTTATGATAAGGAGAATTAGTGAAAATGAATTAAATATGTCATATTTTAATTCAGATCAGTGCCATTTTTTTTAATTTAAGACCAATTAGCATAATTAGTTTTCTTGTGAAATTTCTAAGCCAATCAAAATGGTTTAGCGATATTTTTTAAAGATGGTGGCCATGCTGGATGTTATATGGGGACACTTTATTTAAGATCAACTCAACATGTTAAAATGTCTACCATTAAAAACTCCATGCTGGTGTGACTTACTGTTCTGGAGAAATAGCAATAACAAGATTTTCATGAAGGCCACTGTGGTGGCTATATTGGATGTAACATGGACACCATTTTCATTTAGGACCAACTGGACATCATTAAGATAGGACTAACATCCTAAAACTTCTTTTAGTGAAAACCACATGTTGATATGACCATTCAATCAGCTGGAATAGCATTAACAATACTGTAAACATGACTGATTTGGTGACCAAAGTGGATGTCCAGGCAGCCCAATTTTCATGCAGGACCTACCAGACATCATAAAAAGTCTTCTTGTGAAAATTCCATGTCAGTATGACTTACTGTTGAGAATGAATAGCAATAACATTTTCAAGATGGCTGCTATGGTGGCCATATTGACTGCTTGATCAGCACCATTTTAGTTTAGGGAAAGCAAGTGGTTTAGGAGCTGTAGCAATAAGAAACTTATGCTAATGGGTGGATGAACAATGACCGACACATAACAACCATACCATAGGCACTTCCAGTATATAAATGTTAGAGGTAAACACTACAAGAGCAAACTGATTGATTGATATGCAAACCTTCAGGTGATAAGCATAATATTTTCTCATATCCATGGTAATCCATAAATTACAACTTTAGTAAGTCTTTCCAGAAACACCTTGTGAAACAGGATGGATAATATATGGCTGATTTGTAAAGGAAATGCAGAGAAAGAGTAGCTAAAGCAAAAATAAAATGTAATACTGAAATAATAAAATCTTTATTTGACTTGAATCTGCAAACTTGATTCAAAGCATCTCTTACTTTCTATATGTCTTGGTTCCTAAACAATCAGCTCCACACGACAGAGACCATACCTAAATTTACTTTGCTATAGCTATTCCTACAGTGTGTAATCAATCTTTAAATATAATGAAAGAAAAAAGGGATAGTAAGGTCATTTTGGAAAAATATGTAAAATAACAAGTCTGGCAAAAAGATAGGAAAAAGCATGAAAAGAAGACCAAAATATAATGGGTTATGTGACTAGCTGTTCTAACAAAAATTGTGCTCGATGAAACGAACAATTGACAGACACAAGCCTCATTATATACTCAGTATAGACGCAGTATAAAATATTGCCTTTAAGACAGATTTTTTATGCATAATCTCAAACAGCTGCACAGTAGAAATTATCAATTGGCAAATATTTAGCTTAACCTTGAAAAAATGACACATGCATATCTTTTGTGCTCAATTTGGGCTATCAGTTAACCAAACATTGTAACATTTATAAAGATGTTAAGAAACCATACTAATCTGTTAAAATTTGATCCGACATTTTCAATGTAGACCATTACAAACATGACTTTCTTGAATAAGAAAATTAAAGTGGTGATGAGACTCAGCATTACTGATATTGAAAAATAAATATATCTTCTATAAAAACAAGTTTAATTTTTTTTTACATTTTACCATAAGAAGACTAAATGCATCTTTATCCGAAACTAACTGCAACTCAAGATTTAAAAATGTAATAATCCGATTTCAATGCTGACATGTATATACATGTCATACAGCACAAGCACACCTATGTAGATGAATTAGAGAAATGCAGCAATGGTGTTACATCAGGTGGTCTCTTGGTGTTACTAGTGGTGTCATCCAAAAACAACATAGTAGCAAGAGTCACTTGAAGTCATGGTGCTCTACTGAAAGAAAAGAATTTACATGAATTCAAGGTAAAGCCAGATCTTCATTCACCTGTGGGACGTTAAAACCATCTCTGCTATTTTCAAAGCAGGTTCTAAAGGGAAAACAAGTTTCAGATTAACTGCTGTGGTAGACATATATTACATGACATCATAAGAAGTCTTCTGTTGGAAACCCCAATGTGATATGACTTTCTGCAATAAACCAGCAACAACATTTTCAAGATGACACAATTTCGACTGAGTACCCATTAGACATAAGAATGCATAATGATGATATTACGAGTCATCTAGGAAAGTAGTGATAACAAGATTTACAAGGTGATCATTGTGGCAATCAGATTGATTCTCATATTTGAGCTCAACCTCTCCGGTGGCCTAGTGGTTAGTGCATCCGCCTCGGATGCGGGAGGTCACGGGTTCGAATCCCGGCCGAGTCATACCAAAGACTTTAAAAAATGGTACAGCTGCCTCGCTTGTCGCTCAGCATTAAGAGGTTAGTATTAGGACTAGTCGGCCTGGTGTCAGGATAATGTGACTGGGTGGGACATCATGCCACATGTCTACGGCATGATGCCCCAGTGCTAGACATCACCATAAACTGTCACACTGCAGACATTGTAGCGATATGACTGAAAAATTGTTAAAGCTATGTTAAAAATCTAAAAAAACCAAACACACACAGATTTGAAGCTGGATCATAACTTTAGTTAGGTAACATTAATTTTCAAAAGCTAATCATAACTGACTGCATTTTTGAATGCATGTAAAACAACAAAAAAAAGGTGAAAGATTTAACCCAACATGTTTTAAACATTACCTCTATAAGCTACAGAGGTCTCATATATGTAGTGCAGATTGCCTTTTTAATTTTGCTTTCAAAGACAGAACGGAAGTTCTGGAAGTAATGTAGAGTCAAGTTGCGTTTTCTTAAAGACCAGGTTCAGTAAAGTAACGTATATTTGTGCTCTATATTACTTGTCATTGTGCCTGTACTACCACCTTAGTAAACTAACCCTATTGCACATGTGATGCATTTAACATTTTGTGCTCATCCACGTTTCTACTTTATAAAATGTCTGGAAATTTCAGATTTCCTGGCTACTTTGATTTTAACTGCATTCCAATCTTACTTAACATCATATTTTTCTCATGCCTTGTCAACTTGAAACATTGAATTTGCATGTTTAATTGACAGAAAGGAAATGAAGCAGCTGCATGTATAAGCATGGTGGCTACAATGAAATTACATATGCTGTAAAATATATCCTTATGACATGTGCTGAAATTGAAGGGAAGAAGCTAAGTAGTCTTCTAACTTTAATATTGACCATCTGAACTGTACTGTACAACATACCTTCAAAAAATATATATAGGTATTCAATAACATGGAGATAAAGATTAACTACTCTACAGTGGATCTCAGCTATGAAACTGAAATTAAAATCTAGTTTTATAACTGTGGCCTTTGCACCAATATTAGGATGTAATGAACCCTATTAGGGTGACTAATTGTATATCATTTGTCATCACTTCATTGTAAAATGTCATTAGTTATACAGATAAAGCAAATGTATGATAGGGAAATGTACAGGCATGATGCAGGATATATTTTCCTTACTACTATTAGCTTACATACTGCAGACAGGATCAACAGTAAAAACCCTAAAATCCCAAAACCTTTGGGGCCAAAAATTCTTCGGTTTTAAAATATTTTCAGTTTATGAAGGTTTTGCATATCTGATAAATAGTATTTTTCTAAGTGGTTATATGACTGGAGAATATAATTATGAGAGCATCAGTGTATGTGGGTGCAAGTAAGCAAAAACTATGAATGTTCTATTTTTTGTTTTGTTTTAAAGGAGTGTTTCAATAAGAATTAGCTGATCAATAGGTGTATCTTCTGAAAATCATAACCTGTCACAATAATACAGTGTGTCCATATAGAAAGGCAGTCCTCGTCAGTAGAAACATGAAAAATGGTATACTTATATAACTTAACTTCATGTTAGTTACATGCCACTGACTGAATCCGACTTAGAAACTGCTCCATAGGCAAGGCATCAAAATCAAAGCTATATACCTGGTTAATAAGGCCCCAATATTTATTAGAAAAACAAATACAATACTGTTCTACTGATTACTTATTCAAATGAATAGCATCAATCATATTTAAACAATATGAAGATATGTACTGTATTTCTTAAATGGCTTACGTACAAGCATCAGGTTATTAATAAACATTGAAAGCTGAATCTTTTGCATGATGCAAAGGCTTCAAATTAGTTTTTGCAGGTCCTAATCTGTGCCAACTATGTATCAAATTTTGTTTATACCTTGCATGCACTTCAGACATTTTCAGGGTCATAGTCTCACAGATAACCCACAACAGTAGTTGCTAACCGTGTTTACTCTTTTTCAGTGTGTGTCAGGAATTAAGCAGGTAAAACATACTACCAAGCTGAATTGAGTTTCAGTGGCATCTTTTAAAGTGTAAAACTTTGAGATCAGAAGTTGGTTTTGTATGTGGAGTTGAGGGGTTTCAGTTTATGGATCATAAATGGTGATACTAAAGAAGAAAAGTGCATTTTTTGGGCAGAGGGAGATAAAACTAACTTTGCTATACTTTTATCTGCTGCTATTGCACAGCTAATTATTATGCAGTAGTAAAATACTCAACCAAACAATGGTCATAATCATAATTTACTGCATATTAGAATGAATTTAAAACAAAATTAAAAACAAAATAAACCACATGAAAGATTTAACCCAACATATGTTTAAACATTCCCCCTATAAGCTACAGAGGTCTCGGGTGATGTGCAGGAAAATGTGTTTTCTATTTCAGCAGCTTTACACAATATTATATGCTGACAGACTTTCATGGTGAGAATAGGAGAATAACTTTGAAATATAAAATGCAGTCAACATACAAAAACAGTGCACTGTAACAGATTTGAGACAGAAAATATTATTCATTGACTAAGTGAATGAAAATGAAATTGCTTAATATCAGCCTTTTAGAATAAGCAATTGTGGTTATTTGTTAAATGGAAGAAAGTCCAGGGTTTATGCAACAAACTAAGTGTTTCATAGAACTTTTGTCATGTTTGTGTGTTACATTCAATTTTGGTTATATATATATATATATATATATATATATATATATATATATATATATATATATATATATATCTTAAGTAAATCCTATTTATGATGTATCAAACATTGCCATCTGAAGTTTATGCTCCGCTCCTGAATTTTCACATTTACAGAATTACAATGGAAAAACTGTTGCGATAAAAGAAGCACATTGTTTTTCTTCAAAA
The DNA here is from genome assembly GCA_016617855.1 of Megalonaias nervosa. Lineage (NCBI taxonomy): Eukaryota > Metazoa > Mollusca > Bivalvia > Unionida > Unionidae > Megalonaias > Megalonaias nervosa. Next base: position 20,365 of record JAECUM010001082.1, read on the forward strand.
TTTATGTATTAATGATTCAATGAATGTATGCACCATATCAAAGAATCAGAATTTTGGATTGTTCAATTACAATTTTCATGCAAACTTAAAAAAAAATATAGTGTCAAATTACTCCTTTTTTAGCTTCCAGGATGCTTCACCCCACTAGACCCCAAACCAAGGCTTGGCCCTGGACTCGCAAAGGAGCCTAGGCAGCCCCCGTGCCTCCCACCCCAACTTTTCAGTATTGTAGTGTTTCCAAACTTTTACCCATGTTAATAGCTTCACATGTTAATTATAACTGGCATAGTTCAAGAACCTTTCCACATTTTCTGATGTAATCATGTATGAATATTCTCTTATTGACCTTGATGTGTCTTTTATGTTATCTGTCTCTTCAACTTTATTTTTGATAGAGTTATGGCCCTTACAATTAACATTTTAGATAGATATATGTCTTTTCAAGCAAATTCTTGTCTTCACATAGAAACCTGGAATGTTGTTGGCAGTCAGCCATAACTTGAGAACCATTCAACGCATATTAATGGAACTCATTAAGATCAGTCTTTTAGATTAAGCTGAGCTTTTTGCCTCATCTCTACATGTAGAGGAGAGCTGTTGTACAGTCCTGGCCCAAACATCTGCGCATGCACGCACACACACACACACATATACACACACACACAGCTTCACTGCATCTGAACAGTTCTTTTTCACCAGGTACTAGAACACATTTTAGTGTACGTTTCATAGCACCAACAATGTGGGAGATATCTAAGGGAGCCAACTTTGAATATGTGTTATGTTCATTCTTGGTTAAATTCTTGTGTTTAGCTCATGTTTTTTTTGCATCCTCTATCACTGTGACCCATATTTCAAACTTTGGGCTTAATTATGTGCTTGTTTCTCAAGACTGTCCATGCAAGAATCATCACAGTAGATAACTGGATGCATCTCTGTAACACACCAGTATAACAAAAAGTCACTATAATCTACAGTTTACATTATACAATCATACATTAAATTTTGCATTTAGCTCATGATTGTACTCTACATGCATATTGTTATACATGTTCATCATAATGTTTTTGTTTGTGTTGGTTTTAACAACACTAATAACGTATTGGTTATATCATGCTGGGCAAATAGGAACTAAGTGCTTTTCCCAAAGAAACACCAAGGCAGCTTACATGGGCTGGCCTGGACATGTATCGTACCTGCATCCCTTGGAGTACAAGTCTGACACTCTACCAGCTGAGCTACTATGGCTGACTTGGAATTATAAAAATTGGTGAGGGAATACATTTTGATGAAAACTTCACCATTATCACAAAAAACTGGTCACTTTGACCCATACATGCACCTGCTTTGGTTTCATTCTGTGTTCTATTTCTCAAGTACTATTAGTACTAAAATCAACAAACTTATTGTTACGTATATGTAATTTAATTGTTTTTTTAAATTTTGTAAAAATTTTAATTGATTGCATTACATGTTACTGTAATCATAGTTTTGTCTGTGGGATTTGAATTTTTTTATAAATTCAGTTCAGTTCTGACTGTTTTTTTAATTATTCTCACAGTAAACAAGTTTGATTGCAACACTGTATTTTTAGCTGACCTAGTTCTGACCTTGATTCAAAATTGGTAATCAGAGAGTGAAAATCATTGGTCGTAATCAAGGTCATATGGGCTTGCGTAGTCAGCTCTGTTGTAAATGTTTTTTTTTTTTTATTATTGAATGTTATAGTATGATTTATTTTCATCCATGGCATATGTGACAGTTGGCATGTGGTCTTACTGCGCCATTCGAATTAAGTGACCACGTAACCCCGTCACATGCTCTAAAGATGTATTTAAAATTAGCGTTTTATAGTGATTTAATTTAGTTGTAATTTCACACCTTCAGAGCTCAGAGGTGTTATTCCTGTTGTTGCCAAATTTGAATGAAGTTTTCATTTAAAATAATTTATTCTCCCTGGAAATCACTTGTGTTCATTCAAATTCTTGGACAAAGACATTATTTGGAAATTATTCGGAATTCTAAAGCTGGATTATTTATTCTTGGATTCAAAAAGGAACTGTCGACACATCAACACAAAAGAAGTTTTAGAATACGTCATCGCCTTCCATCTTGGGACTTCATCGGGATTCGAACTTTGATTCATCAGGATTCAAACTTTGATTCATTTAGAACCTTTTAGTGATAGGACTTATATTTTTAAATTCTAGGACTAATTTTTGGATTAGATTCACAAACCGTAAGTCCTTTTTCATACTTTTACCTTGTTTTCTAGGGAAATAAATTATTTTGTTAAATTTACAAAGCTTGTTGGCTTCACTCTTTGCTTTGTTACTTTGTATGAGCCTAGACACGTAACAAAGAAAATTGGGGTTCTCGTCCTTGTTATATTTGAATTTTGGCTAAAATATTTCAGAAAATATGTTTTTTGAAATTTAAATTCCCCTAGTTTTCAGAATATTTTAAATCCCAAGTACTATTTCACATTTTTTAAAAAAAAAATCTTTAGTGAAATCAACAGGCTTTTTCACAATGACATCAAAAGTGGAGACCATTTTTTCAAATCCTACTCAGGAGTAGTTGGACAGTTTGAAAAAAGATGAATTGCTTTAACTTGCCAGAAAATATGATCTTTCTGAGGCAAAAGCTTCTTTAACAAAGCAAGAAATAAAACACACTGTGATCCTGTATTTGGTAGAGAAGAATGTGTTGGATAAAAGTGTTTTGGCTTTGGTCAGCAAGTCTGTATCAGACTCTGACATAAAAGTAAAGGAATTAAAATTGAAATACAAGATGGAATTAGAGTTAAGGAAGCTTGAACTTCAAAAAGAAGAAGAGGAAAAACAAATGCAAATGCAGCTGCAATTGGAAAAAGAAAAAGAACAAATGCATTTACAGAAAGAAGAGAAACAACTGCAGTTGCAATTTGAGAAAGAGGAGAGAGAGAGACAGGAAAGAGAGAAAGAAAACAAATGCATTTACAATTTGAGAGAGGAGAGAGAGAGAGAGACAGGGAAGAGAGAAAGAAAAACAAATGCAGTTACAATTTGAGAAAGAGGAGAGAGAGAGACAGGAGAGAGAGAAAGATAAACAAATGTAGTTACAATTTGAGGAGGAGGAGAGAGACAGAGACAGATGCAAATACAAGAGAGAAGGATGAAAGGGAATTTCAAATTAGAATGAAAGAAATAGAGCTGGCAAGTGAAAGGCACACTTCCACTTCACATACAAATTCAAGTTTTGACATTACAAAGAATATTAGGTTAGTACCACCTTTTAGAGAAAAAGAAGTAGACAAATATTTTCCTCATTTTGATAAGGTTGCTGAAAATTTGAAATGGCCAAGGCAGCATTGCACTCAATTATTACAGTGTGTATTTGTTGGTAAAACTAGCAATATTTACCATTCACTGTCAGTTCAGCAAAGTGCTGACTATGATGTGGTTAAGGAATGCATCTTAAAGGGTTATGAGTTAGTCCCTGAGGCTTATCGGCAAAAATTCAGAAACTAAAAACGAAGCTGGACACCCTATGTTGAATTTGCAAGGGAAAAATAGCAGTTATTTGATAGATGGTGCTTAGCCAAGAAAGTTGAACAAGATTATGAAAATCTCAAACAACTTGTATTACCATACTTGAAGAGTTCAAGAACTATGTTCCTAGTGACATTAAGACTCATCTTGAAGAGCATGAGGTCGAAATCTTGGAAAATGCTGCTCTTACTGCTGACAAGTATTTCTTAACTCATAAAGTTCCTGTTGTAGGCAAGCCTTTCACTCAGCAGTCTACTGGTAAAAAGGTTTTTCAGCCTAATACGACTCCTTCTAAAACTCAATCTGGCACAACTTTTAAAAATCAAACTTCTGATAAGCTTGATTCAAAATCCTTGTCTCTTGCTACGTCTACCTATTGCAAGAAGAAAGGACACGTTTCTGATTGCTTGAAATTGAAATATAAGCATCCGAATCAAGATGGACCTATCCCAAATGCTCCTATTTCTAAGAGGTGAAGGTCATGGTTATGTATTGAAAGCAATACATTTGTTGGGTCTAATAAACCCCAGTCTGATTTTATTATGGAGAATTATGAACCATTCATGTCGAAGGGTTCTATATCACTCTTGTGTGATTTAGCCAATCCTATCCCTATTAAAATTTTAAGGGATACAGGAGCTTCTCTGATTCTTTTACTATCAGGTACTTTGCCTTATTCTGCAAAGTCTTCTTCTAATGAGAGTGTTCTTATTCAGGGAGTAGAGTGCGGCTTTGTTAATGTGCCTCTCCATTCTGTAAATTTGTCATCATACTTAGTTTCAGGACCTGTGATAGTTGAAATAGTGTCTTCCTTACCCGTTCAGGGCATTCATTTGTTACTAGGCAATGACCTAGCTGGAGACAAGGTTGTGGTTAATCCACTTGTGGACTGACAAGCCTTGTTTGGATCAGAAAGTTGATCCTATTGAAAAAGAATTCCCTGATTTATACCCAGCTTGTGCGGTTACTAGAGCTATGGCAAAGAAAGCTCCCAAGAAGGAAACTATTCCTTTAGCTGACACATGTATTGGTCAGGCTTTTGATGAGGTCACTTTCACTCCTTGTTTGGATCAATCAAAAGGTATTGATCACAGTGAGCCTCTTTTAACTACTCATTCTCTTTTTCTAATCAGGGTGATAAAGGACAATCACTTGTCGTCGAACAGGAAAAAGATCATGAGATCTCCTGTTTGTTTCAGAGGGCCATTAGTGAAACTGAAGCCAATAATGTACCTGTCTGTTATTTCATTAAAAATCGAATTATTATGAGAAAATGGAGACCTCCCGAGGTACCTGCTAGTGATGAATGGTCAGTGAACTATCAAATTGTAGTTCCAAAATCTTACAGACAGGAAATACTTAAGACTGGCCCATGAAACTGGCCCATGAAACTCCTCTGGCTGGTCAGTTAGGGATTAATAAGACTGATCACAAGATCTTGACTCACTTTTACTGGCCAAAAATCAAAAGTGATGTTTGTAACTTCTGTTGATCATGTCATACTTGTCAAATGGTAGGAAAACCCAATCAGAAGATACCTAAGGCTCATCTGCAACCTATTCCTGCATTTGATGAACCATTTAGTAGAATAATGGTAGATTGTATTGGTCCCTTACCTAAGACCAAGTCAGGCAACCAATATTTGTTGACCATTATGTGTGCGTCAACAAGATTCCCAGAGGCAATTCCTTTGAGAAATATAAAAACTAAAACATTGTAAAAGCTTTGATTAAGTTTTTTTTCTCAATTTGGCCTTCCCAAATCTGTCCAATTGGATCAAGGGTCAAATTTTATGTCTGGAATTTTCCAGCTAGTTATGCTTGAATTTGGCATTCAACAATTCAAGTCAAAAGTGAAATTATGGTTTCACAAAACTTTAGTGGAAAGAACTTTTGAGTCTTGTAATACAGTTCTTTCTCTCTTGCTCATTCTTCAAATTTTTCTTCAAATTAGGTATTACGGCCTTGCAAAGTAAAGAAGAAAATTAATGAGTTAAATTATAATAATAGTACTCTGATCTAAATAAATTAATGGAGTACCAGTATATTGAGCGAGACAGCCAGGTAAATCATGCAATTAATTTAGTTGTACCTGTCCCACTCACTGAGGATTCAAGTGAAGGAATTCAATCAAACTCTACTGATTTTGGAGCAACAAATCTTCTGAATTCAGAAATTATGAAAAATCTGGTCCAGAAACTTTCGCATTTGCAACAACAAGAAAGGAATGAACTTAAACAGTTATTATTCGAATGTGAGCACTTGTTTCCACATGTTCCTGCGAGGACAAACAAAATTTTTCATGATGTTGAAATTGTAAATTCAAAACCTGTGAAATAACACCCATACAGGATGAACCCTCTCAAACAGGAATACTTGAAAAAGGAAATTCAGTATTTGCTGGAGAATGATTTCATAGAGCCCAGTAAAAGTGACTGGAGTTCACCATGTATACTTGTTCTGAAACCAGATAAAACTTTCTGTATGTGCACTGATTATAGGAATGTGAACAGCGTGACTAAGACAGATTCATTTCCATTACCAAGAATCGATGACTGCATTGATAAAATTGGAAATGCCAAGTATGTCACCAAATTTGACCTTCTGAACGGATTTTGACAAATTGCACTAACGGAAAGAGCAAAGGAAATTTCGGCATTTGTGACTCCAGATGGCCTTTATCAATACAAAGTGATGCCTTTTGGGATGAAGGGTTCACCAAGTACCTTTCAACGTTTGATGAATATGATTACCTCTGGTCTAGATAATTGTGATGCTTACATTGATGATGTCATCATCTACAACAACACCTGGAAAGAACATCTAGCCACGATTCGGAAATTCTTTGACAGACTCACTGATGCAAGTTTGACAATCAATTTATCTAAAAGTTTTGCCATGCTTCTGTAACTTTTTTAGGACATATTGTGGGACATAGACAAGTTAAACCTATAGATGCTAAGGTCAAGGCTATCTATGAATTTCCTGTGCCTGTCAGTGAAAAGCAACAGATGCGATTTTTAGGTATGGCTGGATACTATCGGAAATTTTGTTCCAATTTTTCTAATATTGCTGAACCACTGACAAATTTATTGAGCAAGAAAAACAAGTTTCTTTGGACTGAAAAATGTCAGGAGGCTTTTGACAAGTTAAAGGCCATATTTAAAGGTGCACCAGTTCTTACAGCTGCAAATTTCAGTCAATCTTTTAAATTATCTGTTGACGTTAGTGATGTTGGGGTTGTAGCAGTATTGATTCAAGATAGCAATGGTGTTGATCATCCAGTGTGCTATTTTTCTAAGAAATTAAATAAGCACCAAAGGAATTACTCAACAAAAGAGAAGGAATATTTGACTTTGATAATGGCATTACAGCATTTTGAAGTTTACACTAGTTCAGCTCCTTCTCTGGTTGTTGTGTTTAGGGATCACAACGCCCTTACTTTCATTGACAAGATGAAAAACAAAAATCAAAGATTATTAAGGTGGAGTCTTTTGTTACAGAAATATAATAATGAAATCAGGCACATCAAAGGAAAAGACAATTTAATAGCAGATGCACTTTCCCATGTATAAAAATTATTTCATGTATACAGTGGGGCCCTGGCTTACGAACGCCCTGGGTTATGAACGATCCGGGTTACGAATGCTTGGCCGGCCCAAAAAATGACTCGGGTTATGAACAGTGACTCGGGTTACAAACCGAACTGCCATTTGCTTGCGTGCAAAATTTCGAAGACGCAAGCTCACATATGGCTGCCTCTAATCAAATAGAGTGAAAAAAAGGTGAAAAAAGGAGTCTGTGGTGTTCCTGTGTTTATTTTTGTGTCATGTTTGTGTTGTTTTTGTGGGTTTTGAGTGTGTTTGTGTGTTTTATTGCTATGTATGTGTTGTGTATGTGTTGTGTTTGTACAGTAGATGTAGTGTAGCAGCGATTTTCGGCAATTTATTTTCGGCTTGGGAACGGATTAAAAATTTAACAATGGGACCCTATGGGAAAATGTGTTCTGGGTTATGAACACCCTGGGTTACAAACGCCGTCTGGGAACTGATTAGGTTCGTAAGCCGGGACCCAACTGTACTTTGTATAATTCAAAAGAGTTCTTCTCATATAATTTTTTTTACCTCATGTATAATTATTATACGGTAATAAAGAAAGCTTTATTACATAAATCTTTCTTTTTCTTTATGGGGGGAAGTGTTACGCATATGTAATTTAATTACTTGTTTGTTAGTTTTAAATTTATTTTTTATTTTATTTGATTGCATTACATGCTACTGCAATGATAGCTTTGTCTGTGGGATTTGATTTTTTTTATAAATTCAGTTCAGTTCTGACTGTTTTTTTTAAAATTATTCTCACAGTAAACAAGTTTGATTGCAACACTGTAGTTTTAGCTGACCTAGTTCTGACCTTGATTCAAAATTGGTAAACAGAGAGTGAAAATCGTTGGTTGTAATCAAGGTCATATGGGCTTGTGTAGTCAGCTCTGCTGTAAATATTTTTTTAAATTTTTTTTATTATTGAATGTTATAGTATGATTCATTTTCATCCATGGCATATGTGACAGTTGGCATGTGATCTTACTGCGCCATTCGAATTAAATGATCACGTAACCCCATCACGCGATCTAGAGATGTGTTTAAAATTAGCATTTTATAGTGATTTAATTTAGTCGTAATTTCACACCTTCAGAGCTCAGAGGTGTTATTCCTGTTGTTGCCAAAACTGAATTGAATTTTCATTTAAAATAATTTATTCTCCCTGAAAATCACTTGTGTTCATTCAAATTCTTGGGCAAAGACATTATTTGGAAATTATTCGGAATTCTAAAGCTGGATTATTTATTCTTGGATTCAAAAAGGAACTGTTGACACATCAACACAAAAGAGGTTTTAGAATACGTCATCGCCTTCCATCTTGGGACTTCATCGGGATTTGAACTTTGATTCATTGGGATTCGAACTTTGATTCATTTAGAACCTTTTAGTGATAGGACTTATATTTTTAAATTCTAGGATTAATTTTTGGATTAGATTCACAAACCGTAAGTCCTTTTTCATACTTTTACCTTGTTTTCTAGGGAAATAAATTATTTTGTTAAATTTACAAAGCTTGTTGGCTTCACTCTTTTCTTTATTACTTTGTACGAGCCTAGTCACGTAACATTATAGTAACATACTTTGAAGAAGAAAAGGAACAATACCAGGCCTAATTATAATAATGACAATTTAAAAGTAGAGCATACTTTTCATTTCTTTCTCAAACAGTTTAGCTCTATGGGATCTTGTGGTACAATACTATATAACCCTATATGGTTAATGTCAATTGAATATATAAAAATCTAAAATAAAAGTAAAGATATTTATTTGACCAAAACATCTCTTTCTTAAAAAGGACACTATGGCATTGATGGACTTAAAATCCTAAATATAGCATTATCAAACAGATAGGAAATTAGGCATAACAGTCAACAAAGAACTGATTTATGAAGGTGAAACAGAACTTATGCTGGTGAAAAATCTCTTTTTGGAGCAGAAGTATCCAAAATTCAGTACCTATGAGCTTTGGAAAATTATACATAACCATAAAGAACAGTTTTCAAGCTAGCTAAGCTAGCAATGTATATGCCCTTCAGACAAGAGACTGAAAGGGGGATCTCAGCACAGAACAATATTCACACACAGATAAGGCACAGAATAAGTTCTGAAACAATCAACAGATTAATGCTCAAAGCAACATCTTTAGAAGATTTTATTTTAATAGAGCTCTAACTGCGTGGAACAGGACGAAAGAGCGATGGATATTAAAGTGTTGGGTAAATGCTGAACTATGGCTGTACCTCCTCCCTTTTTCTACTCACCCCTTATTTTTGTGACCAAGGGGGGGGGGGCCTCCCTTTTTTAGATAAAATCTGGCAGCATCTCTGCAATTTTTTGAGTGTATCTTAAGCAATGGTTTACAGGTTTTTTAAATTCTACTCTTTTTAGCAATGGTGGTTATATTTAATGGTGGATCAACATTATTTTTATCAATCTTAAAGGTAATCACACCAGGATGTTTTGTATCATGTTTGGTCAAATTTGCATTAGTGGTTTTGAAGAAGTTGAGTTTTTTCTATATTTACTACTGGTGGCCATACTTCATTATCAAGAATTTGTCCACAAATCTTTCTGTTGTTATCAAACATTTTGGTGTGCTGGAGGAATACAGATGACTTCATTGCCTTGTTGTTTGTGTTCCTAATCCCCCCCCACCCCCAAAAAAGAGTTGACCATTGTATCAAATGTGTCCTGACAAAATGTGGGTTTCAATCATGGAAACACTTGAAATCTGTTCATGGACATGGATGGCGTGTCATAATGTCTGGAAACTGAACTAAATGAAAAACTTAAAAAAAGTTTGATTGATGAATAGACACAAATATAACTATATGTCGTACCACTTGTTGTGATGGGGGGTATAAAATAGAGTTCCATCATATTCAGACAAGTAGGTGAGACACTTTCTTGACACCTGCCATTTTCATCAATTCTAGACTATCATTAAAACATACATGTCTTTCTGAGTTTTTTCTAAAATAAATAATTTGGTCATTTAAACTAAACACTGGGTCTAGATTATATATGAGGTTGCACTTAAACAAGGAAACAATGTATCATAATTTTCAACAAGTAGAATCTACTGTATTGTCTAATTTGTTGGATTTTTTAAAATACTTTTTATTAATTTTCTCATATGTACAAATATTTACGGGGAATAAAATAATTTTTGGTTATTAACCTTTCAAAATTTTAATGAAAGTACAGTTGCATTAACAAATATTAAAGGACAAGAAGAATTACAGAGTCTTTTTCCTATATGCAAACTGCATGTGTTTGCAGTTTGCATCTGTACTCTTTCTGTCAAAAATTGAACTCAGTCAAATTAATTTTCTGTTTCACTTTTTAGAAGATCCAAATCCTGAGAATCCCATCACAGCTGCCATGTCTGGGTCAACATCCTGCTCCAGATCTCCCTCTGCTTTTCTTTTCCTCTCCTTTCTCATCTCTTTCCTGTAAACCTTCTGTTTTTCTTCCTACAAAGCCATCAAATGAGAAGACATTATTTCCCTGCCAACATTCATCACCTGAAGGTCAATATGTTCTTTCTTCAACCATGTGCTATATCTGAATCTAATTTTTAATTATTAATAATAAGCATGATATAAATACTTGAGATGCTTCTGATAATTATTTCTGAAAGTAAATTTTAGTCATTACAAGTATGAACCTGGCCAGATAGTATAAACAGTTTCCTTAATGGACTTGATCAGGGCTGAACAAATTTTAACTGAACCTGCCCTTGTGAAATTGAAGCTTTCCCAAAAATATGACCCAAATTTTTTTAAACATAAAGTAAAACTGAGTATTATTTGTTTTCTTAAAATCTGTTATATTTACTGAACAAACAAATTTTGATTATTTCATTTTCTATTTATCTTTTTGGACTAAAGGAGTGACAATCAATTTGCTGACAAAAATACATTTTGCCCCTCTCACATCCAACTCTCTAACCCCTATCCCATGATGGAAATTAATCTATGGCAACAAAAAAATCTGCATATAAACTATTAGTCAAAATTGGCTCAAATATTGATCATTCATATTATCATGTCTGCATAAGGAAATGTGATACTGACCTGACCGTGCAAAATGGAAGAGGAAGACTCAGAAAATATATCATGAAAAAACAACTGACAGATAATGAAATTTCAACCATCTATATAATAAAAGCATCTAGTGCATTAAAATATTTAAAAAAACGTGATATATGTGATGTGTGCGAAGAATAAAAAACTTAATGGCACAAGCGAACTGATCACCTCTCTCAATAATTTTTACTTGCCCATGTTTAAGCACCCTGCAAATCTGAATTTGCCCAGGCTGAATTTGAGCTTGTTCCTGGCATTGGATAAGTGGATTTGGCCTACCCTGACTTAATGCAGGCAAACAAAACAAACTACATTCATTATTCTATTATCTAGAACAACCTGTGCCAAGGTATGAGGTTGGCATCAATCAATAGGGAAAGATTACCCAGTAAAACCTGTAAACAACTGCATCCTTTAAAACTGGAAAAATGAAAATAATTTATTAGTATTTATTTTTCCTCCAAGGATAAATTTTAACTTCCAGTTTCTAACACATAGAATTTAGAACAAAAATTCAAACATTCAAAATCTGTATTTTGTCAGGTGAAAAAATGATGACAGAACAGGTCTCATACATGTATATTAAATGTGACTTTGCCAATGATAAGAAAGAGCCAATCAACAATAATACTGAATACCATCGTCTTATCCGAAACAAAATTGGGGGTTCATTTGGGAACAGAACTTAATTGAAACAAGAAAATCCTTCACATATCCTGAAATTTACCAACTCACTTGATTTATATACATGGTTACAGTTACCCAAATCCAACTATTGTAAATTGGTTTCATTGGAATCCATCAATGACACTGAACTTTCATCAGTCATCACAATATAGAAAATCAGTTGAATTTTAGGATTACTGACAAATGGTATAGTGTATTTATTTTGCAATGCTTAATGCTTTTTCAATAATTATTTGTCCTTCAAAGCAGGACACATAAGTCCACAAAATAAAGTACTGCAAAGGTAAATGTGATATGGACAACTGGTCAACCCTTTATGAGCCTCTTCTAGAGATTAATGTTCTTTGATAACTGGTCATCTATTTCTACAAGTCAGTGTAGTATACCTGCCTTATGACCACTCAAGATTTTAAAAACAAAACCTGCAATATGAAGTTAACATATAACATATAGCATTAACATTATAAAGTTCAAAAAGATGTTTTTTGGTGGGTAAAACTAATTTTAGTTTTGTATTATTGGGTTGCCGCAACTTTTCTTGGTGTTAGTCCCCACTCGAAGGAGATTATTCCATTCTCCAATTAGTAAATTTAGGTCTAGAATAAAAAAATCAACATGATCCCAGTCGTAGCCAGAAACCCAGGTTTGCAAAGGAGATTAACCCAATCATTGTTACCACTGAACTATAAACAACCATTTTCCACTGAGAAGGAATGAATTTTACTCCTTCACAATGCCAAGTTTGTATTATGTTTGTTTTACACCATTTCTAAACACATGATAAGCTATACATGATGGCCAGTATATGTAGTGGAGAAAGAACCACTGACCCACAGGAAATTACTGGCATATTACTCACATACCTACTTTACAGAGCCAAGACTTGAACTGATGTGGACAGAGGTGATGTGGGGTTGACCTGTAAAGGCAAGCACCTTAGACCACTCTGCCACCTGGGGCCTCTCAATAATGCTAAGAAAAGAAGAAAGACTGTTTTAAGGGCAAGAGTTTTGAAGGCTGCTTCACTCAAGAGGACTGAGTGAAACCCTGTCTGGAAAAGCTATACACTTGAATATTTTTCTTGCCCAGAATGTGGCAGACTCTAACTGTGATCTTCGAAGCTGTCCCCTGGAAGGAGTTCCAGACATCCAAAGAGAAAGAAGGGGTATGAATGCCTCCTTGACATCTAACGTATATTACAACCAGAGTGTTGTCTGTAGCAAGCATGATGCAGTAATGTCTTATGCAGTTGATGCACCCTTAAAGTGCTAAAAAAACAAAAAAACAAACCAGGCTGTTCTAGATGTTGGTGTGAAGTGAAGATTCTTCCTTAAACTATATGACCTTCAACAACGACAATGATACACCTGTGCCGTGTATTGATATGATTCATCATATGCAGCCTGCGATACGATACATATATGAACTTTATGGTCTTTCAGTCTTTCAAAGGTAAATGGTGCCCTTTCATGTATGTTGACATTCTTGTTAGTGAAGAAGGAAAACAACTATGGCCAGTCCTATTCTACAATTTTCTTTTAACTTACACAAAGGTGATAAACTTGAGCAGTTTGAAATCTGCCCCATTGCTCATTCTATGCTAACTTCATTTATTCCATGGGTACCTTCATTCACTGGTTAAAAATCTCTGCATAAAAAAGAGAAATTCCAAATTTGTTTCCTGTGTACAATTTAAGGAGATGACAGGATTTTATCTTAAGGGAGAACTCCCCATTTTTCAAAGAAAAATGTAGGGGAGGAAGAAATGGTCATAAGTCAGTATTTATTTACACTTCAATATCTCTCCTTCCTCCTGCTCCACTTTCTTAGAGCTCTACTGAAATTGACATCTTTGACAGACGTCACCTCTAGTTGTATAAGCATTAATCTGTTAAATAATTCTGAGCATACTCTCCTCCTTTTCTTTTTATCAATATTGTTCTGTGCTTCTTTCTGAAGGGGCATATACATAGCTAGCTTTGTCAGCTTGAATATGTTGCGAAACTGATATTTGTGACTGTTATGTACAATTTTCCAGAGCTCAGATATTATCATTTGGATACATCTGCTCCAAAATATAACTTTTCAGCAAACATAAACTTCCTTTGTTAAATCAGTAGTTTACTGATTACTATGCCAAATTTCTTATCTGTTCCATAATGCTGTAAAAGGGTATTTAGTCCCTCAAATGCTTGTGCAGACAGAGGCATTAAAATAAATATCTTTACTTCTTACTTGTATCTTTTAACCCTTATTTTATTCAGTTTATTTTACCCCTGATTAAGATATATGTATATGGTTTTGTAGCATATGATCCACAGCGCAAATTTGATTACTTAAAAAAATGAAAATTGCATTATGCTTTTAAATTATCTGTATTTTAATTAGACTCAGCATTCTGCCCTTTGTACAATTAATTTTGAAATACAACTGAAAGGGTCATGCTGTCTATTTTTTGTCCGTCCAGCATGTACATCTGACTCGTATTTAACACCATTTCAGGCTCAAAATCACTCACTGGTGTCTCTATTAACACTTTCCCAGCTCCAATAATCTGATATACTTCATAACTTTAAAAAGTATTGTCATCTTCACCATCATCAGCAAGTATTTGCTGAATGAAATCGTAATGTACCATGCTGGGAATCAGACATTTTAGGTTTTCTAGGTAGCCTGTATTTTAAACACACATTTGTAAAACTTTCTTCATGAATGGTTCAAACTATGCCATAATTTTTATTCCTGGGCATGTTGTTCTAATCAAATTTAGTTTCACAGCCATTCATGTTGTGTCTGAAGAACCCAGATGTGGAACAGTTGCTACATGAAAAACAGATGTCTCAACAAAAACATATAAATAAAATCTGTATAGTTTGTGAAGCACATTTTCATATGTGGGACTTTCAATGAATTTGTAGGAGTTTTTGCGTTTCACTGTTCTCAAAGTGCACGAATTTGTAAAAATTTTGCACAATTCATGCAATGGCACACCCTGACAGCATCTCCACTTAAATACTTGTCATATCTAATGACTTTTCCATGAAGTTTCTCTGTTGCTCTGCCAATACTTCTTGTTTGTCACACAGAGAATATGCTAAATTAATTTCTGATTGGTGGCTATTGTTTAACCTAAAGTGGAACAAACAATAACCCAAAATGAGAATTCAATGTTACATATTTTCAATGTGCAACACACTGGTGGCGTAGCTTTCGAATAGACCAAATAATTAGCATGAAATGGGGGGGGGGAACAGATTATGAACCATGTCACTTTGTGTTAACACTTTACCTAATAGAGTGAATGGCTCTTTAGCCCTTCGATATACATGTACCAAAGTTACCCAGTACAGTGCGCTATAAACAGAACACCTGGTACCTATTCGACTCCATACACTTAGGCCTGCCTGTTAACTGTTAAGCAGTGTAGTATATGTGATGTTTAACATCAATTTTATCCATTTTACAGTTTTGGTACACATATATTATATATGGAAAGATTTAAGAGTAAAATCTGATCATTATAGCTGTTTAATTTTTTTCACAGAAGAATTTCGTATGTGCTTTAAAATCTTGAGAAAACTTGTTCATTATCAAGTCAGTAAAGCTGTGTGACCTGCCATTTCTCATTCTCAAAATTTACAAGTACTTTGTCTGTGTCTACATCACTAAATCAGCTGAATTTGATAATTTATAAAAACTAATTGCTATCTACATCAATATCAGAGCCTTCACTTAAATCAATGAAGCTTTCATAGTTGTGAATCTAATCATGAAAACTCAAGTAAGTACTGAACAAAATCTGCAGCCTCCATTTTGGAGAGTGGAGAATATGACCCAGTTACTTTAAATAGCAGATTTCCACCAGATCTTAAACAGCGACCATGTGATCTGACATAATGGTCATTCACCCTAATGAATGCAGTATCTAATAGGGGGTTTTCCCTGAAGGTGGCGCTATGAAAACCCGCTCAAAATGGCTGATGTTTACAGCAGGCATCAAAAGGCACTTGCATGAGAATGGTGTAGAGGCATCCAAAGGCGCTTGCATGTGGTAAATGGTTAACTTGTAGATGGCGAGTGGGTATTCTCAAATAATCTTTTTTGTTTTTACTAATAAACATGAGTGCCTGTGACTGCAAATGCTATTTCAGATGGATTATAATTTAACAGAATAACAAGGCAACTAATAATAATTATTCATGACTGCTGAAGACTAAAATAACATGCATACAGTAAGTGTGTATGTGTGACTTGGATTTTGTTAACACAGCTTTAACAATTTTTCAGTCATATTGCTACGATGTCTGCCGTGTGGCAGTTTATAGTGATGTCTAGCACTGAGGCATCATACCACAGACATGTAGCATGATGTCCCACCCAGTCACATTATCCTGACACCAGGCTGACCAGACCCAACACTAACCTCTTAATGCTGAGCACAAAGCGAGGCAGCTGTTAGTACCATTTTTTAAGTCTTTGGTATGACTCGGCTGGGGATCAAACCCATGACCTCCTGCATCTGAGGTGGATGCTCTAACCATTAGGCCACTGGAGCGGTGCATATGGTAAGTATAATTTTGTTTCGATTCTCTGTCTCTTGTATCGATATTTGAATCATTTCAGCAAAAGTACTGATGCATAAATATACTGATGAATCATTTCACCCCTAACTGGTACATCAGTAGTTTCCACCAGGAATGCATGTAAATTCACAAGGATCTTGTTAAGACTTTAATGATATTAACAGTGTGTTTTCATTATTAATAACAAAATCGTTTTAAAAAATTATTTTGTTTACAAAACAGTTGTATATGTCACAAATTAATAATGACAAATATAATTATATTTATGATCCTTTAATCACATCTTTGACACCTGTCATGTATGCCAATGTGGTGGCTAAATGAATTGTTAAACAGATTCGATCAAAATCAAACTTTCAAAAAGATTTGGGTTAAACCCACCCCCTCGTAACAATATTGCAAGTGTATGTGAATGTCTTAATTATATGTATTCCTTTGTAAGACTGCAAATCACCATTCAATTTTCATGAGTGCACTTGTTTTCTTTCTGAACTATAAGAAAGTCCACTAAATATTTTCTCATTTGTTGAGGAAGTTTGCTTAATGTTTACAGGTCATCTCTGATAGATATCTTGCCCAACTGTTGGTATCCCACTCAAAGTTTCCCTGCCCATTATATCAACAGTGAAGCCAGAAAATTGTAGACTTCAGTATCAACACTTCATATTTTTATCAACAGCTATCTACTGTCAGCCCAACGTCTTTCACAGTATCAAATATAGTGTAAATTTAATCATCCCATAAGAATTACAGCTTTTTGATTGCAACTTATACAACATTCAATGTACACATAATCAATTCATCTACTGTAAGGTACTGGCCATTTAATTGGTGGGGGAGGGGGCTGTGATTTTCTTTTGAGCTGAAATATTTTCTTTCATCTCAATATAATTAATATTTTGTCCTAATAATATCATGGTATATTATAGCATTATTTTCCTATAAATCAGAGCAAGATATATTCCCCCGTTATTGACAGAAGGAATTACACAAAAAAAACATCAGGCTCCTGCCCCAGAACAATGAATTGTTGGTTCCTAATATAATTGTGGTGTATCGTGGTACATATCACGGTATGTCGAGAAATACCAAAGAATACTGTGGTACAAAATTTTTTGCAGTACCAAGCTCTATACTCCATGGTCTTGAAAGACATCTAGAAAGCAGAATTGTTCTGTATTTTCTTACCATTTTGCAGTCACCTTTGCAATGCAGAAAAAGCTTGCCTGGTAACTGGGGATGACTGTACGTATTAAAACAATTACTATGGGGCAGGTAAGCAAAAACTTTTAATATCTCAGAAAATAAATATTACAAGATTGCAGCACCCAAACATACCTCTTCCCTAAGTTCCCTCATTCTTTCTTCAAAGTCGTAGTCTTTCTTTTTCTCTTCAACCTTTTTTTTGTTAATCTCAAACCGTCTCTTTACTTGTTCAAGTGAAGACCTCTCTATTCTCATGGACATACCCAAATTTCTTTGATCTGTAATGAAGAGATAAACAAAAATGATGTAAGATAATTCTATGGGGTTAGAAAATTGCAGACAGGCTAAATGAAAATACCTTTTTCCCTTTGTGAAATCCTCTATTTTTTTAACTTTTGGCCAAATTTACAACAGTCTGCTATACCAAATACAGCCAGTGCAGAGGAGATGCATCTTCTAACAGGTGAATCAGATAAAGAATAACGGAAGAAAACTGCCAATAGGAGACAATATATTATTTCCGACTAAGAAATGTATGAATATTAACATCTGCACAAACTTCATAAACCCTCTTCAATTTTTATGGCTTGTTTATTCAGCTATGGTATTTATCTTAATAGATTTAGCAATGCATATAATACAATTCAATAACAACAGTTATGGCATTTATCTTTAATAGATTTAGCAATGTATATAATACAATTCAATAACAACAGGCACCTTAAAACAGGAATAAAGCATGGTCTTCTTTGCTATGCTAGTACTAGTGATTACCTAAAGTACCTCTGGTGATCAAAATTTTCTGATGGCAGTTGCTTTAAATTACAATACCAAACTTTACAATTTAAAACTTCAAGGCTTGTTGTCTGCAGACTTTTACATCTTTTGCTGTGAAAGGTAACTGCTGACCCTAAACATATCTTATTTCCAGGTTATAATAATGATTTAATGGACTGCTGAATAAATACATTAATTCTGAATTAAATAATCATTACATGTAACTGAATAAATTAGAGAAAAGTACTGCCAACTGCATGTGATACACCCAACTCATAACCTTTTCCAAGCTAATGACCTTGACATTTTGAATTAGGGACTTGACAATTATCTGATTAGATGTGGACTTGGGTAAAGTTTCATCAAAATATCTCCAGGAATGAAAATGTTACATAAAAGGAAACAGGTAATTGACTTTATTTACTCCTTCTTACAACCATGACCTTGAGAGCATGGGGTAAAACCAAAACAGTCAAGTTCAAAATATGCAACAGACTTAAATTATAATAAAATATCTTCACTACTGGGAAAGTTTGACATATAGTCTAGTCATATAATATGGTAGGTTTACATTTAAATAAGCATATTTGTTCCAACTTTCAGCTGCACTAGTTAAAATGGGCTGGATATAGCAAGGAAAATCAATGTAGACATAAGCTAACACAAGTACCCAACCTTTGGTTGTTAAAGTACAAACTGTGGGTCGTGTGTGTGTGTGTGTGTGTGTGCAGGTAATGTAGCTTTAACAATTTTTCTGTCATAATGTTTTGATGTCTGCAGTGTGGCAGTTTATAGTGATGTCTAGCATTCGGCATCATGCTGCAGACATGTAGCATCATGTCTTACCCAGTCACATTATCCTGACACCAGACCAACCAGTTCTACCACTAACCTCTTAATGCTGAGCATCTTGTGAGGCAGCTGTTAGTACCATATTTAAAAGTCTTTGCATGACTTGGCTTGGGTTCAAACCTGCAACCTCCCACATCCAAGATGGACACTCTAACCACTGTAGTGATCAAATTGTAGGTCACAGTGCCCTTAAGTTATAAGGGTTTACCCAACCTTTGGTTGTTAAAGTACAAACTGTGGGTCGTGTGTGTGTGTGTGTGTGTGTGTGCAGGTAATGTAGCTTTAACAATTTTTCTGTCATAATGTTTTGATGTCTGCAGTGTGGCAGTTTATAGTGATGTCTAGCATTCGGCATCATGCTGCAGACATGTAGCATCATGTCTTACCCAGTCACATTATCCTGACACCAGACCAACCAGTTCTACCACTAACCTCTTAATGCTGAGCATCTTGTGAGGCAGCTGTTAGTACCATATTTAAAAGTCTTTGCATGACTTGGCTTGGGTTCAAACCTGCAACCTCCCACATCCAAGATGGACACTCTAACCACTGTAGTGATCAAATTGTAGGTCACAGTGCCCTTAAGTTATAAGGGTTTACCAACAGGGATGCTTTTAAATTATCAAGGTGTACAACAAACACCCAAATAGAGATCCTAAGCTCAAAATTTCAGCAAAGTTACTGAAACATGCAAAATAGGTCACGTAGACCACTTTTGGCCATAAAAGTGTAGTATTTACCAAGATGCATCCCCTCACTAAGCAACATGACTCCCAGTAGGATAATATGCATATAGCATGGCAAATGCCCAAAACTCATACGGTGATGAGATAAATATAAAACCCTAAAACCCTAAGCAAAACCAGTAGAACATTAAATTGATAGTTTTGTTGAATTTTTGTTATAATGGTGTGGTATATGTATTAACAAAGATGGATATCTTCATGAATTTCATGATTCTGGCATTGAACAGCATTTGAGAAATGAACACGAAACAAAATGTAACCCAGACCAGTGAAGCATTAATTACCACAAGGACATACTTCTGCAACGAGGGAAAACCATGCTGCATCCCTTACAAAGTTCCATGATTTTTGAAGAAATGGTATTTATACAGTATGCAAAAACAAACTGTGGTCATGAGCTAATCAAAACCTTAACCTAAGCAAGTAAAACATGTAACACAGATTACAGTGACCTCTTCTGTACAGTTGCGTTACTAATATATATATGTATATAATCTTCAAACATAATAATATTAGATCAAACAAAGCAGAAAAAATTTAACCTGAAGTCAGTGAAGCATGAAGTATGGGTCACAGTGATCTACTTATGTGAATAAAAAGTACTCTTCAAGATACATCTTCTCATAAAGTTTGATGATTCAGGTTACACTTATGTACCTAAATGATCTCATATTATATCCAAATGTTTGTTCTTGCTATGACTAAATGTTAACCTATGATGTGATTTGTATATCCATATGTTGGTGACATTACAATATTGTAGCAGTTGTGGTATTCTCATATGCCACTTATGTTTGACCTGAGATTTATTTTTATTAATACATGTTTTGTCCTGTTCTGTTCTATAACAGTATGTATACAAGGTAAAATAAAGAAAAAAAACTGAAGTATATGCAATATTCTAACCAAGAATGTACAAGTAATGTACATGTAGGTAAAAGTTAATGCCTTCTGCCCCAACTCAAAGAAAGACTGGTTGATCTTCACTGAGACTGTACATTAAATGCTTTTATACGTGAAAATGCTGATGCTCACACCAAGGCTAATGATGACACCAATGTTCATGCTGTTACCAATGCTGATGCCTATGTTTGAGGTTGTACAATACTCTAATTCAAAGAGGTGAGCTTGAAGTGTCACATTTTCTTGGGTATTTAAATTCATAAATTTGCCACTGTCAAAGTTTATTTATATATATATGTATTTAATTTTCTGGATTAAACTCTATAGATACCCAAATAAAGAATGCAAGATAGTACAAATATGTCACCAACAAAGGTTGGCTGCATGGAATGGTTAAAATAATATAGATGCCAGTATTACCACAAATCTATCACCCGTCAAAATTAATCCCTTATACAATGTTTTCATCTGGATCTTGAAAACCATGCTGGTTATTAATGCTCAGCTGTGAATGATCTTTTATTAAAACCTCTGTCCAGAAACAATACAGACAGATGATCATAGCGCTATGAATGGTAAATTCAAGTTAACTCCTCCAAAAATATAAGAGAGAATGGTCCTAATTAAATGTGGCTTTGATAAACCTGAACCTGTGTCATTGTGCTATTTTGGGATTATTTATGTCGCAACAGCTTGCATGTACCAAGAAATTTAATTAATACAATGTTAAGTGGTTATGTGAGCTTTATAACTTTCCTGCAATTAGTGTTTATATACATATTATTTAGTGCGTATATACATAGTATTTAGTGTGTATATATGTAGTATTTAATGTGTATATACATGGTATTTAGTGTGCATATGCAGAGTATTTATATGTTACTGCATTTGTATGGTAAAGTATGATGGGCTTTTCTGAGTAATACTGCATGACACTTGAAATGTGTTTTTGTTCTGTCACTGATTGTTTGGAATCACAATGTTGGAAAAATATGAATTCTTTCAATTGAAATTATTAAAAAGGTGCCATGGAATCTTCTTGGGGGCTCTCATTTGCTATATTTTAATATCAAATTCAATTTGGCATTTTGTCCCCCAGTTGTCATATGCTATACTAATAACATAAAGGTCATGCCTTTTTAACACATTTCTTTAAAGTCTTAAATAGGAAAAAATAAGAATACTTTCTTCATTCTGGGATCAGCCTAGCTCTATTCCATGAATCTGGGGTCAACCCAGAATACAATCTTATCTGGGGATCAACCCAGCATAGATTTAGTTATGATGGGATCAGCCCAGAATACACTAGTATGCTGGGATCAGACTAGCACATACTCTACTTAAGCTGGAATCAGCCCAGAATACACTTGAATGCTGGGATCAGCCCAGCACAGATTTTACTTGAGCTGGGATCATCCTAGCAATCTATGGAAGCTGGGATCAGCCCAGATTACACTTTAATGTTTGGATCAGCCTAGCACCAATTCTGCTTGATCTGGGATCAGCCCAGAATACACTAATGTTGAGATCAGCCAAGCACTGATTGAGAATCATAGTCTTTTACATTCAGATTCAAGCCCATGAGTATCCCCCACAGAGAGAGCCAAATATTTTGTAAATATTTTAATTAAGTATTGATGTTATTTTAGTTATAATTTTGATGTTGTAGAATATTGGTGATAATGAATAGTGGCTTGTTGGAGAGAAAGTGAGAGAGTGTGAGAGAGAGAAAGAATGAATGCATACACTCATGTATCCTATATTTTCTAACAATGCATGCATTAAATCTTTCCTGTACAATTCAGTATTTTTTTGTGTGTATAAAAGGTGCTATGAAATACCACATTCATTTCGTTTTGAATGCAGTAAGGAGAATGTGATAGTAGTGGGAAATGTAGTCAAAATTACAATACAGTTATGTTGTGTATATCAAGTTTTGGAACCCATGACAAGGGTCATGTAATTTGGATTAGCAGAACTAAGAAAGTATATTTTGAGGAAACTGAGATGCAAAAATGTAAGTTTATGTGTTGCCATTCTTATTACCAACAGAAGGAGACATAACTTTATGCCTTGACACTTGCATGCTGTTTGTTGGAGGGCCCTAGCTATGTACATGACCTGTATGACTTCTATTGCTAGCCTAAATCCAAAACATTGTATCAAAGCAGTTGCTGTGTGAGTCCAATTAGCCACAGAAAATATGATTTGTAAAATGGTATGTCTCTGACAGATATGCAACAGCCCTTGGTCTCAATGTGCTTTTCTATGCTATTCTTTTAAACCCTAGAGCATTGGTCATAGTCTGAATCATTCTATTTGCAACAATTTACAAATATTTCTTCTAAACGACTGTTTAAATGATCAGAATGGTATTTTCAATAATGCATCTGATGTTTGTTGCAGACATCACAAATATTATGTTTGTTCATTTGCTTCTTTGAAAGGAGTCATACCAAAGACTTACAAAAATGGTACTAACAGCTGCCTCGCTTGGCGCCCAGCATTAAGAGGTTAGTGTTAGGACTGGTCGGCCTGGTGTCAGGATAATGTGACTGGGTGGGACATCATGCCACATGTCTGCGGCATGATGCCCCAGTGCTAGACATCACTATAAACTGCCACACTGCAGACATCGTAGCGATATGACTGAAAAATTGTTAAAGCTACGTTAAAAATCCAAATCACATCACATCACATCACATCACTTCTTTGAAAGTTTCTGTTGTGACTCAGTGACTCATCCACATCATTAACTTTATCATATCTGCTTTCAAATGAGCGCTAGCTTGGTTTCTCCACAAACAAATCTAATAAACCAAAAGCTAAAGCTAAAGCACAATGTTTGTTAACAAAGTAGTCCCTAATACATGATACTATTTTAAGACAAACATGTCGTGCAGTATGAAGATGTATAGTATTCTCATAGAACATTGTATAATAAGCAATGCTTACGTTTTTTGCCGTTTATGTGATCCAGAAAGTTGATGGAATCTTTCACTACACAGTCACACACATTGCAGTAGTATCTGGAATATTAAAATTATTTAGCACTGGATGGAAATACTTAAAATGTATTTTCAGTGCAATATGCATTGTAACATAAATGAATAATTTGATCTTCCTACATGATAATCCACTTTCAGCAGTCTGATTATCTGAAACAGCCAGCTCAAATTCAGAAGTAAAGAAACAAGGTCAATGCAGAAATGTAACAAAAATACTGCAATGTAGACAATAACAATGTTACAATTACAGTTAACCATCAACTTAAATGACAGCTGTGCTCCCAATAGTGGTTGTGTAATTCAAAATAGCATAACTCGATATGTATGGTTTCACAGCCTTTAATTTCCATTGAAAAATACACAATTCAATTAACTTTAATACCATTTATTTCAGCTGTTTACAAATCTAAATTTTTGTTTGCTTTAAACAAACCATTTAAGTATATTTAGTCTTTCCTAAAAAAAAAATTAAATACAGAATTTGTATGGAATTGCATTAATGCAAAATTCAGGAAAGTAAAATGATGTAGGTCGGTGGATACCTATGGTTGGCTGGCTGCTGTTGAGAACACTGAACTTAAAATGGATAGTTAGTTGGTTTTCATTGATACTATCAACACATTACTGACTATATCAAGTTGTGGGAATGGAGCTACATGCCCTACCAAGGACACACAGAGGCAGCTAAACTGGACTGGACTGGACTGGGTAGGTAAAAAGAGTGCATAATGCTCTACCAACTGAACTATCATGACCCGCTGGTTACACAGTGGCGATCTCAACAGTATTTGTTGTTATGACAGTGTGTGTATGGTTTGGATTTTTAACATAGCTTTAACAATCTGAGTCATATCGCTATGATGACTGCAGTATGGCAGTTTCTAGTGATGTCTAGCACTGGGACATCATGCCTCAGACATGTAGCATCAGGTCCCACCCAGCCACATTATCCTGACACCAGGCTGACCAGCCCAAACACTAAACTCTTAATGCTGAGTGCCAAGTGAGGCAGCTGATAGTACCATTATTATAAGTCTTTGGTAGGACTTGGCCAGTGTTCGAACCCGAGACCTCCCATAATTTGTTATGACAGAGGGTCTATGTCCCTTGGGGTAAGAACAGACCCAAGAGCAAAGTCATCAATATTAGTCTTGTCACACCCATTAAGTTTATACATAGTTATAAGGTAGGGATCTCAATGGTTTCTAAACTGTGACCCAGAAGCCAAAACTATGCACCCAGGGCATGAAACTGGGATCTCATTCTACCAGCTCATCTTACATGTGTTGACACTTGGGTTGGTGATCAAACATACCAATTCTCAGACATGTTAGTCCTATAATGTTGGAGTTGTTTCTAAATTTAAGCAAAACCACCCAACTATCTTAGTCCCATCCACAGGGTCTGTATAAAAGTAAAAAACTCGCACACATCAAAAGACCAACTCCAATCATATCTCAAAGTGTGAAGTCTCCATATAGGGGCAGCTGAATGACATCACAAACACAATAACAGACAAACATGATGTCATCTCCCACCTTATATCAGAAAATTGCAGGGATAATGCAAATACAACTGCTGCCAGGAGTGGTGAAATGAAAAAAAAAGGCATGAGTCATAATCTATTATGCTACAGAAAGGTAACTATTCTTAGTTTCATTGACTGCAAATGGCTGTAGCATGTAACAATATTCATTCTAGTAAGGTTATATTGTTGTTTAACAAATCTGACAGAAGACTTACCCTCCTTGATGTGATGCTGGAGTTGTTTTTGTAATTACAATAGATTTACCAAGCTTTGAATCAAGATCAACCTGCAGATATAAAATATGTATAATTAATGTTACATAAATAAGGGCATTCTTGGAGAAAGGTTAAAAAAATAAGTAAATACAAATCTAACTGTAAAATGCATGCACTCATATCTACTTATTGCTTCTTGCCCCAACAGGTCAGGTTCTAATAAATTAAAGAAAGAAGGGCATCAACTCTGATGATCTGTATCACATAATGTGATGGATGGTCTCAGACTCGGCTATTTGCAGCTGAATGTTCATTTTACCCAGGTACACATAAAATCTCACAAGAGCCTTTCCCACCAATTTTAAAGCCCATGTAAAAGGTAAAACACTTTAATATTAACCATCACCTAGGATGGGGACATACAGTACACATGTCAAAAATTACGGACTGCCCACTCAAGACAGTGCCCGTGAATAGTGGATGTCTGCTACATTTAGTGGACCTAAGCCCAGTGCACATCCATTCAAATGAGTGTTACTCCATCACAGAATTTACTGCAGCTGTAGTGGATTTCATTGCACCCCTCTTTTGACTTTGAATTTAGAATTTAGGTCACGTGCGCCCATTGGTCATGTGCGACCGCTGGCATCCCTCACTGATTTGACTGCATTCATAAATTGATGTCAGCACAATCAACAAACAGATGTAAACGTGACCACTGCAGTTGTCAATTTCATATCTTCACCAGTACAAACTATACAGTAATAGCATTGTCTGTGGTGTTTTTCAGTAGTCTAGCAAATATACATATAGATGAGCATGCCCAATGCAGAAAAATACCAGCTTTTGAATTTTGTGGATATCCTCCCACTCCTGTCCATGACATAATAAAAATAAAAATAATTTGCCTAGCTACAACGTACATCCCTGTTAACTGACTACATGTATAATGCATCTTACTTTGTAATTAAATGAGTTTATTATTATATTTCTTACAGCTGCTTTGTACTGAAACCAAAGATTTGACTTCAACACAACTATTCTCCACACAGACAACTCACTGTGCAAATACAAGAAATTGGAAAGCCTCTGTCATCAAAGTTACTGATTTACAGGAATGTAATGTCTGGTAGAAGAGCTTGTCCAAACCTTGTATGAATGAAGCCATTAATCATAAGTCTTTGAAAGTGTTGTATCTGATGGCCTGAATTTCTAGTTTCCTTTGTTACATTATCCCACACTTTGGGATTCACACTGAGTAGTGTCATTTTTCACAGTATGTACGGAACAAGAACTTTTCTGATAGTTCTTTCATCATATAAGGAGCAATTCATGCCCTTATCCCTTCACGGGTAATGTCACTACTGCTGGAGATAAATTTCCTCTGATCAATTCCTCATCAAATCAAGGATATCCTCATTGCTATGTGGATGATTTATGTTACTGTCACATTTATCATCATCAATATTTATTTTTCTCTGAAGGGCTGCTAAATCATTGTAGAAACATTCTCCTGAACCAATGTTATTAACATATACATCGCAAGACTTTGTGCCAGTAACCGCATGGGGAGCGGGACATCTTACCACATCAACAAGTTGTGAATTGTAGTGTGTTTGGGGGTCAGCTGACCCCAGAACAAGAGGCCAAATTTTCAAGAACATCTCACATAGTTCGCTGTCCATATTAATGCTGTTGCACAGATTCAAGACCAATTAATTTGAGTCATACTATACTTACTACAATGCCTTTATCCTTACTGAATTATATCCATTTGTCAAGTGGTCAAATTTTTAAAACTCTGTTGGTCACCATTTCATTTGGATGAAGAGTAGTTGTGGAATGCTGAAGTCAGTTAATTTAATGGTGTCTTTTCTTTTAACAATCTTTCTTATAATGATCTGGATAGGTTAATCATGTTTTGTATTTGTTCCTTGGTTAAAAAATGTTTTATCTTTATCACTGCCAACTTCTTATTCTTACATTTACTGTGTTAGTACTACATACAGGCTGGACTGGAAATGTCTTTTGCATACTTTTATCTATATTTCATTGCATGGGAACATGTTAAACAATTTAAAAGTGATGGGGCAAATGAAAAGAAAAAAAATCACAGCATTTCTTGCATCATTTATTTTAATAACTGAATAGTAGTCAATACAATCATGTTACATACTGCTTCAGTGTCTTCTTCCTTCTCATATGAACCTACTAATATGTATGATTTCTTTTTCTTTTTTATAGCAGAATCTCTCTCTCATGGTTATTAAAAGCACTGTATTTTGGAAAGCACCTAAATATTCTCAAAGTTTTCTTGCTTGTAATAATTTTATTTATCTATCACAATACACATATTCAAAGCATTTTAGTGGGCAAGTCTTTGAATCTTAATGGGTAATGTGTCCAACTTTAAAAAAGCGTTCTGCACCGTCTACTGTAGCACAGCCAGCAGGGAAGTTCCATGCAATGTAGTGGACATCCACTAATATATAGTTATAATGCTGTGACTTTTCAACCATGGCAATAAAATGAAATCTGTCTGCTATGAGCCACAACAGGGACATCAGTGAAAGCCACTATACTCTGTCTGTGAAGGCAACAGCGTAGATGGACTAATTTCCACTGTGGAGACATGGATTTTCCATAAACTCTTATATGTGTACTGTATGTATGGTTATAGAGATGGATATATGGTCAGACAGATACCAAAGTCACTGCTACTGTATATCCTCACTTATAAGTCCAGTCAAACTGCAAACAACAAACTTTTGTTCCTGATCTGCTCTAGCATAATGTACCTGCAGATCAGGGTGTATGTTGTTTTACTTCTAACAAACTGTACAGACCAAGATCTGCTGGCATAGTATGCACTGGTAGATATGGGTCAGTGCAGTTTGCAGTTGGACTCATAAGCAAGTATATATGGTATGTTGAGTATTTCAAAGTGACTGATACTTTGCGGACCAAGTTTTTTAAGCAGGAATAAACAATAAGCCCATTTTTCTATCCTTCTTGTCCTTATCAACAATCTCTGATATACATGAAAAACTCCAACATATGAAATTTCTTACCTGTGTGAGGTAAGATGCCTTTGTCATGGTCTTTGACTTTGAATCTGACATCACAGCTAAATCACTGAAACTATCTCAGTATACAAAAAAAATTTACCAAATGCAGTTTGATTAACTCTGTTATATTGGGGTGGTGGGGGTGGGGGTGGTGCCAACAAGAATGAAGTTATTAAAGTGATATCATTCAATGTATTATTTATATATATATATCCACAAACTGGGATTTATAAAAATCCATTTGTACTTGTTTGTGTTATTACATTCACATGTCAGTCCAGCTAAAAATCTGACTTGTGAGATCTGACACTGAAATCAATGTCAGAGAGCTAACTATCAACATGTTCAAGGGAAAGCAACAAAATACAAAGTCTGGTCAAAATTTATTTGAACATGTACAAGCCACCATGTTCATATGCTCAGTGACATACAATATGGTAACATAAATGTAGGTCAGTCAGGTCTGGTTTTCAGTCCAGTTTCACAAAAGTTGGTAGCCAGACTGTTTGATTAAGAACCAAGTAAATATTGCAAGAAATAGTTTAGTGAAAATCTCAGGTCAATGCCATCAATAAATCAAGTTTAGTGATAATAATGTTTGAGTTAGCCATTTGCTATTTTAAGGGATAGTCAAATGCCATTTTCATTCAGAACCAGCTACATCAGTTTTGCAGGCACAGTAGCCATAAGATTTTAAACATTACAGAAATTCTTTTAGTAAAAATCCCATGTTGATACAACCATATGTTCAGGAAGAGATGCAATAACATGATTTTCAACATGGCCACAATGGTGGCCATACTGGATGTCTGACGGGATGTCCAACAGGCAATGTTTACCACAAGCTTTGGTCAAGGTATGTGGTCTGCAACTAAAGTTATTATGCATAAAACTAAATTTCTTCTTTCTGTTACAAAGATACTTACCTTGGACTCCACAATCAATAGACTTATATCTTATCCACAAAATTAGGTGAAGGTACATGGTCAAGAACTAAAATTGTGTGCAGAAACCATTTTCTTTCTCTCTTAGTGACACAGACATTTGACCTTTTCATTTCAAAATCTACAGGTTTCAAGCTGTCCTCAAAGTCTGGTCTGTGATGCAGATGTAAAGTTATTGTGCAGCAACAATTTTTCTTTTCTTAGTCAGTGACTTTGATGTTTGTCCTAATAACAAAAATTACAATGTCAGCTCCAAATGACCTTAACCTTTCACCATTTAACTGCCAATACCCAAGAATAGTCTCCTTCTGAAATTTAATAAAAGCTAAACCAAGGACACTTGACTTGTCATGCAGTGAGTAAACTCATTTTCACCTCCGGCAACCATGACCTTGTACACAAAAGAACTGAAATTCTTGTGTGGAAACCATTTTCCTTCTTGCCATCTTTTGGAAAGGTTGTGGAAGTTAATATTTTCATCATATCCATAAATGTAAAAATATGATGCTTTAAATGAATAGTAAAACAGAAATCATTTGGCATGTTTTTTTGCATTACTGTTATGAGCCTGCCATAAGGTGAAGCATATGATGTTATGGTGTCCAAATCTCTGTCTGCTACCAATTTGGTTTCTGCACTATAGCTTTAGTTGTCCCCCATCTACAGTTACCAGACTATATGGATGGCTTGCACTTTTGGTAAGGAGGTACCATATCTAATACAGGCTCAAAAGTGCAATGGTCATGATCACTGACAGCAAGAAGGAAAATGGTTTCCACACAAGAATTTCAGCTCTTCAGTTCTCTTGAAAATTTATATTACATGAAAAGTTTGCTAAAAATGTGTAATTTCAGAATGCATTGAAGCATAATGCCAAAATTTACCATTGACAGTTTGTAAGAATAATATAAGACTTACTAATAAACTCAAGTTACTCTGATAGGTCCCTTGTCAATATAAACAAAATAGAGCATTATTTCATTCCATGCCAAACATCAACAACTGCTTGGCCCAACAAATTCTCTTAATTGTCTTTTGCATTTTCAAATGGCCCATTTTTTAAATATTCTGCAGAGTTTCATAAAGGCAATTAGTATATTAAATAAGTTAGAGGGCTCATATTTCCTGATCTAAGAAGATTTCTGAAATTATTCAGTTAGTGACCTTATACTCTCGCGGCTTGAGAAGATCCCTCTTTATGGGGGGCTCCTTCTTGTCCTTCTCCAGCAGAAGCCTCTGTTCCTCCTCCAGTCGCTCAGCTGCAACCTTCTCATATTCATCCTTATCCCACTTTCTTCTGTGGCTTATGACAGGTTTCTGTTAATAAGAAGCATCAAAATCATTTCTAAAAACTGTAACAATAAAAAGTAATGTTGTATTTACTCTTGTTAACAAAAACCCAAATGCAAACTGCACAGACCCAGATCTCCTATTACATAAAGTACCAACAGATTCAAATCTCCATTGTTCACTTAAAAATTATAACTACATTGGATAGGTTAGATCCTCAACTGCTGGCTCACTGTATAACAGTAGATCAAATCCTATGCTGATTACAGTTTTGTGTTTAACAAAACATCACTGAAAACCAGTTTAACATCCATAAACAGATCATTCATTTTGAAAATGAACCTGGAGTTTTTATTTACTATGCTCTGTCACTTCTCAGTCTACATTCTCAGAACAAGCTTTAATGAGTCCCTGCTTCCGGGACTTTCAGTTTTAGAACTGAATTCTCAATGTTTAATAAAAATGTGGCAAAGCGCTTCCATTTTTCATTTTCAAATCTGACAGAGAGCTACAATTCTCTGCAATTATATACCCACAACATTAAAATCTGGTGTATCAGCTTTTCTGGTGTGTCTTTATCCTTTCGATCAGGAGTCATTGACTGAAATAAAACAGCTTATTCTAAACTGTTACTTGCTCAAAACACCATACAAACTTTTGCAGGTATAATTTTCACTCAGCGAAATCAGAATCCTACAAGATAAATTTGGGGCTTTCATGGCTGATATTACTGTGATGAATGGAAAAAGATGATGGATACGTAAAGGGTGGTGGTGCATTATGTCATATATTTATTATCACAAGGTAAAACAAGAAGGATTAGGCACTATTTTAATTAATTTGAAACATTTTTTAAAACTATATTATTCTGCCATCCAGCTTAGAATTCAAGTAACCAATCATAAAATTGTGTCATGCAGTACATACAACAAACTTTAGTTTCATCCTAACGGCCCTGCACTATGCACCTAAATCTAGTTCAGTTAAAGCACAATAATGTCACAAATTGAGGGCCGCCTCCCAATAAAGACAGTTCTTTGATGGGAATTTTGGGTTTCCACTGGTCTCCACCTTCTACCCCCAGTTGTGGATTTTAATGAACTGTTGCTTTGCCCCTGGTATTTTACCTGTATTTTAAATAATTCTTCACCATGTAGATGCAAACATATCTTGTGGCCTTTTTAGGTTCATTGCTTGGTCACAATGACCAAGGTGTTTGTTGATACTTTGATTCTTAGTTTGCACAAAGAGAGTGAGCAGGAGCAAACTGATGGCTTCCTGTAGATACTTCCATTAGGGTTTTCTGTGCTATATCCTCCTAATGTTACATGTCTTTATGGAAAATATATGATATATACTTGCTTATAAGTTCAGGCAAACTGCCAACAACAAAGATTCTGATCTGCCATAAAATAATGCACCTGCAGATCAGGGTCTATGTTGTTTGTTCTACCGACTACTCCTAACAAACTGCATAGACCCAGAACTGCCACATATTATGTTACAGCAGATATGGTCTGTGCAGTTTGCAGTTGTCTCCAGCTATATAGTCAAAGCTAAAGTACAGGCTACAGATTTATGCTCTGTCTTTGTTTGCTTTTGTGAAGATAAATAATTACCATTCAGACCACCAATATGTCAAATGGCTCTAAAACTAGAGAGTGGTTAGGAAAGTGTAATAGAAAATTTTAACATACAACACCACGAGACATTGACCTTGAAGGTAAGACCCCAAAAGTGATAATACACAGCATACCTGCTAAGGATGACATATGTATGCTAAGATGCATTCCTTAACTCTCTACCTTCTGCTAACGCATATATGCAACACTAAAAATAGCCTTGTAACCCCCGAGACACATATACAAGCTGCTAATAATACTGTCTCTGTCCCGGCTGGCTCATACATGCATTTCTGGCCAAGGGTTGGGAAACACCCGAGACGCATAAAAACATTTCGTATTAAAGCTTCGCACTGGATGAAATCGCAAGCATCTGGTCTTTTTAACAATATTTAGCCAATGATAATAGTCCTTACATAAAATGATGAATGTGTTCTATTAATAGTTTTACAGCATATAAGCGGGAATTTCCTTTGCAAATGAGGTCAATTGTCCAAGTGAAACATCATGTATTCCAACGAGTCCCAAAAAAGTTTTGAAGGATTTGAAATTAATGACATTGCAAATGACATTGCCTTTAATGATCCGATTAAAGACGAAGGATCAGACATTAGTATAAGTCCTGTTTCAACACCTGACATTTCAGATTTATCTCAATCTGAGGATGAAATGCACGATGATCTTTTCTGGTCAGAACACATGGAGCCATTACATGTGGATGACTTTACTGCAGATTCAGGGCCAACATTTAATTTAGATGAAAATGCAAGGGAGATTTCTTTTTACATTTTTTCTTGAAGAAATATTCCAGTTGTGTAAAACAGTGGTGAGAAAAGTAGTCTAATATACATTATAAACACAACAGATATCTTGAGGTCTATTTATTATTATGAATATGTGAATATAAACATTGATTCCTGCGGATTAAATGTACTTGTTGTGGAATTGAGTGGCACAAACTTTGGTAAGTGTTTAAAATATTAGTTTTCATTAAATTACATAGTTTGCATGGAACAAGATTGATACAGAAAATGCAGACAGATTGTGCACTAACTCAGGAAGCTCTCACTCAAGCAGCCATTATGATGCTCTGGGGTTCAGCCTACAAACAGCAGCTAGAGGGAAGGCTGCTTATCAGGCTTAGTAGGCAGGGCAGTAAGTACCTGCAGAAGGTAAAGAGTTATTTTCCAGTTACGTTCAAGTTACCGTATTCCAACAACTGTTTATAGAAAAAATCTTGATTGCATAATAAGTTCCCATAAATTCTTTGTACATGTTTTACTTTCTTGTGAAGGAAAGTTTCATAGTAGAAAAAATGTGAGATATAGTATAGCTGTAAGTATTTGCAGAAGGTAAAGAGTTAACCTCAAGTAGATTTATGAAGTTACAGAGTGGTAATGTGTGATGAAAAAAAACCCTAAAAATACTAAGTTTCATCCCTTAATCTCAAATGGCTTAGAAGTTACAGAACAGAAGGGACAGTTAAATGAAAACATAAATACTGAGTTATGATCTTGAGCTTGAAGATAGGGCCCCGGTTATTGGTACACAGCATACCTTCTAGTGATGATATATAATTATACCCTATTTAAAAATCTTGTAATCTGATACCAAACTCTCCAGTAGCAATATTAATCTGAAGGATAGAGAATTTTATTCGATCTACCAATTACATATTCTACAGCTGGTAGGGAACATTTCTGTTTAAATGGGAGTCCAGGCATTTTGAACTTAATTTGTTATACTTCCTCCGATGTTAACGAAGATATTCTGGACCCATAGTCAATTGCTTAAAGTGAATTTAACTCTTTTCATGAAACATTTTCCTCCAATGACTGCCTTTGCATTTTACAGTTTACGTTATAAACTATCAAGGGGTCCTTTTGCACCATGACCACTATGTGTCAAAAATTAATATTGATGGGTCATATGTACAGTAATAATATTTAAATGCAACAATGTAATAAAATCTTCACAAAACAGAAGATCTTGATAAATATGATAAAATATAGTAAAAACTGTCATGAGCGACCTCTGCTATGAGTGACCACCTGTCATTTCCGACCACAATCATAATGCACGGATCGATTTTATTATATAAACGTTCTGTTATGAGCGACCACCTGCTGAATGCGACCAACGATGGCGACGTCTTGGCAAAATATGCATTTCGACACTGCTATGAACGACCGCATTGCAAAAACGAGGATAAGCTCCACTGACCTTTATTTAATCCCTGTTAGAACAACCGCTCATACCATTCTAAAAAAAAACAAAAAAATTTAAAAAATAGGCTGGCTACTGATGTATGAATATTTTAGCTATGCTTATAGTGTTTTATAGTTTCTGTTGTAAAACAGACTAAAGTATATGTAGATTATTTCCTAGTCTGGTTCCCTGCTTGGTATGCTCCCTGCGTTGTTCTCCGCTATTCGTATAGGGGTGTGCAACGCAGGGAGCATACAAAGTAGGGAACCAGACTAATTATTCCCGCACTTAGCCTGCTTCCCGGCCTTAATTGCAGGACCCGACATCCATGTGAACGACCATATCGCGAGAACAGACAGATACCACTGACCTATATGTAATCAATTGTTACAACAACCGCTTGATTAGTAACAACTGTTCTGATCAAAAACAAACATAAAAGGAATATAAAAAAAAAGGATTGTTGCTACCGGTGATGAATGCTACAGTCTGTAAACCAGGCTAATGTACATGTCACAAATTGCCGTTATGGTGCCAAAGTTGATGTAGTTGCCACATATATTGTTTGTCTTTAGAGTTAATCCGTATTGCTGGGGGTAAATAAGGTCATTGTCTATTAAACCAGCAAGAGAGAACTGTTTGTGGAATTCGATTGATAGTGTTCAAGACTTGTGATGTTTGTTGTTTTCCCCCCGATGTTAAGTGATTACAGCCCAATCACAAAGCTGTCCTTGATTCAAGTTGGTGCGACCAGGTTACACACTTAGCTTAGAGAGTTAATCCTAGTATGTCATCTTTGAATGAAGCTGTTGACTTTTGTCTCTGAGTAAATGGTTCTGTTTCTGGATGAGATAATTGTTTCTTTCTATTTCATTAATTGTTAGATATGCAATGCACATGTATAGATTTTTCACATTTTCCCAAAGCCCTGTCAAAACCGTCTTTACATTCAATATTACAACTGAGCACTAATAATTTTAACACCTAGAACCTTAATGACAATGGACGAACCTCCAACTAAAAAGAGACAAATTTTAAGGCTGGAGAAAATAATTCTTGTAACTGAAAGAAGTGAAAAGAGCAGACCACTCACAAAACGGTTTAAATGTCAGTAAAACAAATTTAGGTTGTTATAAAGAAAAAGAAGTAATTCAGAAACGATTTCATATGCTAAAATATGTGATCTTCAAATGTAAATGTGATTTCATGTTTAATGACAGAAGTATATCTTTA
>JAECUM010001085.1:0-31240 GCA_016617855.1 Megalonaias nervosa
TTATAGCTTTTATGCTATCACCTTAAACAGTTTTATGTGCTATATATACCGTCGGTAGATTTTAATTACCTTTCATCTGTTTTCGTTGTCATACATCATTTGCACTCCCCGTTGATCGGGAAACTTTATTTATCACTGTGACCATTTGTCGTTTCACCTTCAACTGTTTGGTTTCGTATCGCTGGTCGATACGTAATGTTTTACCACTTTTAAATAATGAAAGATATAGCCTTTTGTATGGCGCTAAATAGCCTTATAGTGCTGGTGCGCCGTACAAAATCCAACCAACGAACCAACCAACCTTGGCAAAAAAAATCGTATCATAGAAACTATGATCACATTCATTACATGTGATTTAGCATTTCACTCTTGATATTTGACTCCAAGCATAGCATGGCAGGTAAGTCTCTGGCCAGGTGTTCAGTTTAAGTGATTCATAACAACAATGTGTGTAGCAGTCATCAGTATGTATTGCGAACTATCAAAACAGCTGATTAAAGGAGATATTCTAATTAATGAAGGAATACATATCCATAGCTAGGAAAATGAAGAATTTGTCTGCTGTTTTGTCAGATCGTAAGTGATGCACATATGTCGAATAGTCAGAATACTTATTAGGCTCATATAAAAAAAATTGGCTTGTCTATGGTTAAAAATGACTTCTGGTAAGAAAAAAGGTAAAATTACAGTTCTGATCAAGTAACATATGTTATGGATATGAATTGAATGAAAGAAAAATTCTGGCAAGGAGGATTTTAAAACTTTTGATTCAGATATTTGAAAATAAACATTCTGAAGTTACCAACATAAATTTGGGCTGGCAGGTGGCCCTAATTAATATAGAATCATCTTATACTCCCCATGAGAAAGTTATGGAAACATTTTTATTGGACAAATAATTATGTAATATTATTCTTCAGGAAAAGTTTTAACTTATGTATTTTACCTATGACCTGATGGTCATATATTTTCTTACTTATATCTAAATGTTAGAGGCTCTGACTATAGATACCATTAGAGGGAGCCACTGTGGTTCACTACATATAGCATTAGGGGGAGCCACTGTGGCTACATAGTCTCAGAGTCAGTGGGTTGTGAGGTTAAAACCTGTCTCGACAAGCTTCAGTTAATTTTTGTAATTCAAGGCAATTTACTCTCTTTTCTTAACAGTCAGTAGGGTGATAATGTACAAGTGCCATTTCAAAACCAAATCAATCTCAGTCAAAAGTTAGTTTTGATGCCTTCTCTGTTTGTACTAGGGAGGGGACCCCATACCTCATAAAAATGACGGCCAGAAAACCCAGAATGTTTCCTTGAGTAAGCTTTCTTTAGAGTTAGATGGTGAAAAATATGTCCTGGAAATGCTTCAAATGCAGGACCTTCCAGCGGCCCACAGAACCTCTCACTCACTTGTTTAAGCCCACCCCCAATGATACTAAATGATATTTATGCATCCACCCCAGTGTACATATGAATGCATCTCAGTAACTTACAAAAGTAGCTGATGCCATGGCCAATGGTGTCATTTTTAGATAATTCAGGCAACATGAATGTGTACTGTTCATAATTTCCAATATAATTTTTATTCATCCCTTTTGGGTCATTTCAGTTGTAATTTTCATTGGCTAGCAGTTATGTTTGACACATTCAAATTTTGCATTGCTTGCCAAAGTCATCACTGCCCCAGAAAAGGTGCAAATCAATGTATTTCACTCAATTAAACAGTTTCATACAGGGTTTTTGCTTCGAATATGCCACGTATGTAAGCATTTTTCTTTCACTTAAAAGATTGATGTCTATATGCATACATTTGTTTAAACAAAGAGCCAATTTAAACATTAAGTCTAATATTATTACATGGTGCTGCATACATCATTGATAGAATAAAACTTAAAAAAGCAAATACTTATGATGTAAACAAGTACAGTAAACTAGTCCAACTTACACCAGTCCATCTTAAACCAGCCCTTTTCTATAGTCTCAGCTGACAGGGTGTTTGCTTGTTTGTTTCTTGCATAAAATCAATTGTTCAGATAATATCAAACACTAAAAATGTCGGGAAAACAAAGGAGAAAATCTTTGAAGCTTGAAAGTCTATTGAAAATTTCTACAATCTTTGGGAGTTTTTCCAGCCAAATTACAGTCCATCTTCAGCATCAGTACATGTAGTGAGAAGTCTTTTCTCAGATGCAGCTGATAAATTTGTTGAATCAGACTCTATTACATCATCCAAAACTATGAGGGAACCAAAAAATAGGAAACATGATTTTTGGAGACAACCCTTACCATGCTTGGAAGTAATTGCTGTAAATGGTGCTGAGAATAGGCTGAGATGTATGCATTGTACCAAATACTAAGTGAAACATATTTGGTGTGATGATGGTACGCCAAATGTACAGAGGTTCTTGATATAGAGAATGCCTCTAAGGATCATATGAGTGTGGAGAAATTGATTTTGGTTGAGAACATAAACAAAAATAATTGGGTATTGTGATTATCATTTAAAATTAAAAAGTACCCAGTTAGTTTAGTACAAATTGAACTTCACTCAATTCATTTCAATTTTATGAGTGAAATACCCAGTAGGTCCCAAAAGTTATCTGGGGCACTGAGTAGCGTTTGTATTTATTTATTTACTTAACTTTTTATGCTTCTTTGGAGTAAATGTAACTCCTTGTAGAGATGGGATTCGAACGGTCAGATATCTTTCTTACAGTTAGACAGAATCATCGAACAGTTGCATTTGCTTACAGGGATCAGCAACACTGGATTGCTAGTTTATCACACCCATACACACGCATGCATGCACACAACACACACACACACACACACACACACACACACACACACACACACACACACACACACAATTGGAGGGAGAGGTCTGTTCATCACATTTTGTTGTAGGCAAGATAGCAGAAAACTAATGAGCTTGGCCAGACCATATTGGACATTTAAATAATTTGACTGGATGCCTATTGACTATATTCAGATTTATTCGCGGAGTGTAATCAATTTTCTAATTTGTGCATTTGATAGGAAATCTTGATTATATATATATATATATAGTTAGGTATATATAGTATATATATATATATATATAAGTATATGAGGTATATATGGGTAGAGTATATATATATATATATATATATATATATAAGTATATATATATCCAATTGGTAACATAGATGAGTAGAATCAAACCCTTGATGCGCTATCGTTTGATACATATGGATACACTTTAAGAATAAATTAAATTTATCCGA
Source organism: Megalonaias nervosa (assembly GCA_016617855.1). NCBI lineage: Eukaryota > Metazoa > Mollusca > Bivalvia > Unionida > Unionidae > Megalonaias > Megalonaias nervosa. The sequence continues at coordinate 3,267 of JAECUM010001085.1, forward strand.
ACGCATTATTCCTTTTTCATTGAAGTCGGACAATGACTGTACACATATATTTCCTTCTCTAAGGTAAGGCGTTTTGTTATAATTCCCGAAGGAAATTTGCTCTTTCTGTGCTTCTGGAGCATCATTGACTGCGCTATTATATTGTCATAGGTTTCTACGCTGTACATTTAAGAAAGATATTAGTTATTATATTTGAGGATCACTGCTTGCACTCATGAAAATAAAGTAGGACATCACCAGTATTGTTTCACAGCAGACAATATTATGGCTCATATGTTAAATTGAACCACATTCAAAATGTTTAAATAAGTATTCAAATTCTTAACGCTTGCAAATGGATCATGGAATTTGTCCCTTTACAATTTGAAAATATTCTACTAACCTTTACCGTCATGTTATCCTGAAAATTATTTTAACTCGTTCGATTTTAGATCCTCCACAGTAGCAGAAGGGCTGATGAACCCTACAACTTATGCTTTTTGTCCTAACGATCGCCTAATTAAGACAAAATTAGGTCTCAACTATAAAATTTGTCTCAGACATGTTGAACAGACCACTTGTTCGAATCATGCTCAATTATATAGTTTTGTCTCAGCTATATCTGACAGACATCATTCTCTTACATAAATGTGATAAAACATGTTGACATTCACCAGTCCTGCTGCTCTTCATTTGACACTCTGTTTTCCATGTATGCAGGGTGAACCCTACAACTTTGTACAGACCTTATTTTACAAAAATAAAGGTTCCTACAGAGGCTGAAAAATAAGGTCAATAACGCTAAACCGAACCTCGTAACTTTTATTATTACCGTATAGTTTGAAAAAGGAATAATACATCGTTTGGTTTAGCTCATTTTTTGTTATTTTATTTTTGACTTTTTTGTTTTTTATTTTATAATGCGTTTAGTTAGCTCGGCGGGTCACTCAATTTTTGTCATTCACCCTGCCTGCTACTGCAAATTGAACAGTCAGTATAAATATTATTAATAATGGTCGTTATAGGCGAACCACATTCAGCTAGATTAGCAAGAGAACGACTAGAAGCAATTAGAAAATATATACCTGTTCGTGATGCTGTCAAGCAACAATTACAACAACGACAAGAATCTCATGTTGAATTTGAAGAGGATACAAAACAATTATTTAAACCTATTACAGAGACAACTAAACCTCGTCTTCCAATATCTGAGAAAATCGCAGCGGCAACTGGCAAAATAGCGGAGAGAACAAAACAGACAAAAAGCATTTTACGTGAACTTCCAACTGAGATTGCCGCTGCTTTACCAGCCCCGCCCGTAGAACCAGAACTTGAAGAACCAGAACTTGAAGAGGCGGCCTCTATAGAAACACAAAAACATGACTTAGTTAATAAATTTACTGATAACGCCGTTAATGAAATTAGATCAGTTAAGAAGATATCTGATTTAGCTAAGTTTGCTGTTGATAATTTTAAGAACAGAAAAGATTTATTAAAACCTAAAACCACCAAGCGCGGTCGGAAGGAATGGGAAAAGTGGATTTATCGCGTTCACTATAACACTAATCAGGCTAGGGATGATGATGGGCGTTTTGTTAGGTATATTAACGCTATTGATCAATATTCAGCATTTATTCGTCTTACACCTGAACAGAAACGACAGTACATAGAACAACAACAACAGTACTTAGAACAACAACAACAACAACGAAAATCACGAAAAGAACAACAAAAATCTGAAGAAGAAGAATTCCATGACGTTCCTGAGACATCTGGAAGTGGATTTAATAATTCAGGAAGTGGTCTTATTTCATGTCCGAGCAGTGTTCTTACTGATGTTGATCGACTAGAAATACTCATCGGAGGAAAACGAGCCGGCAATAATTCTCCAGAAATAATTAATGAAGCAGCCGATATCTGTAGACGATTATTTACAGGCGGTATCATGGACGTTGATGTTTATCAGTCTCTTATTAACGAAATTGCCGATGACTACTACAGTGACTAAGTACGTAATTAAATACAATTACTATAATAAAATGATCGTATGTAGTGCTCACCGTGGACCAACCATGGTCAGGGCAATAAACTCACGATTACCAGTATACAAAACAACCTACGGAGATGGACTAGGTGATGTTGTTCAGGGTCTATTTAGAAGGATAGCCCCAAAAGCAATACCGATCTCAAAGCAACTGGGAATGAAAGCTATTGATGTTGTTCGTGAAAAAGGTATTGGTGCTATGGGTAATCTCGCTGGTAAAGCATTTTCAGCGATTAAAGATAGGCTAGCACGATTAATACGACGAAAACCTCAACCACCACTAAAATTACCTAGTACTGAAGTAATGCCTGCAAATGTCAGTAAAATAATAAATCAAGTTGCTAATCAAAAACTATCAGAGTTGGCTGATGTACCAATGTCAGAAAAAGGAAAAAATATAACCGCTAGTCTGATAGCAGGAAGTGGTCTTCGTTTTAGACGATAATAATTATAATAAAGATGTTCAAGCGCATATCTGATCCAGCATTTGACATGGACGCACCAGTACTTAAAGATGAGTCTATACGTGATTATCAATATTATTCTTATGATGCTCGAATTCCAGATCAACGTGGACGAATTGAACTGCAAGTTCAGGATACAAGTAGGTATTTCTTACCCGCTGAGGCTTTTATTGAGGTTGAAGGTGAAATTTTAAATATCGCTAATCCTGCAGCACCAGTAGCATATGGAGACAATGTTAGTGTCGGTTTTGTTAATAATGGTATTATGGCGTTATTTGATAGCGCTACGTACATGATTGATGGTAAAAATATTAAATCAATTCAGAAGGACGTTGATGTTGCTACAACAATATTAGGTCTAGCACGATATAGCGACGATTATTCAAGATCAACTGGTCCATCAATGATGTTTGCAAAGGATACAACTGATTCTCCAGAATATCAACAATATGAAATAGGACGACCAAGAAATTTTGCTAGAAACGCCGATGCTGATGTACAAAGTATGATTATTAATGTAGATCCAGATTTTAACTTGGGATTTAGATCACGTCGAGCAATGTTGCGTGGTGGAAGAAGAGCATTTTCATGTGTGATTCCACTATCACATATATTTGGATTTTGTAGAAATGTCAGAAAAGTCATTTTCGGAGCTAAGCATACAGTTGTACTTGTACGAAAAGCAACCGACAACGATGCATTATGGCGACCCGCTGGTGATGCTGGTAGAGTAATTCTGACAAAACTTTCATTATGGATGCCGGTGATGACTCCAATAGTATCTGAAGAAGAACGTCTAATCTCTTTTATGAGTCAAGGTGGTAAATCATTATTATCGTGGTTAACAATGACCACAGATGCTATCCAGAGTAATATTAATGGTTTATTTACATGGCAAATAGCTTCTCAGCAAGGTGTTTCTGCGCCACGACATATATTTATTGCGCTTCAAGATGCTGCACGGGTGGATAATCAACTACGTAGTATTATTGTATTTGACAATCTAGATGTTTCTGAAGTTTCTTTAAGAATAAATGGACATCAAGAACCATCCGAGGATATATTACTGAATTTCGATCAAAATCATGTAGCAGGTGCATATCATCGTCTAATGACGTTCATGGGTCGTGATCAAAATATTGATACTGGTTTACAAATATCACAATTGGATTTTACAACCCTATATCCGATTTATTACTTTTCGCTCGAACATTTAGATTTAACCAGACAGTCAGTAGTCGATATATACTTTCGAGCTCGTGTGACAATAGGAGCTATTGCCAATTACAGAGCAATTGCTGTTATACTCAGCGATAAATCAATGTTACTTGAAGGTGTTGGTGGACGAATGCGAGTAGTTGATGCTCCAGTAGAAAACATGTAATTAGATCGTTTATGAATATTACAATGTCGTATAATCACGTTAATGTTAGTCTGACTCCTGGTCAGATTAAAAGGATACAATCAGCATCAAAAAATAACTGTGGATTAAAAATATTGTTAAGGAAAGAGCAGATGAGCGGCTCAAATAAATTATCTCTTACAGAACGTCAGCTCGGGCATTTCAATGAAGCCAAAAAATCAAATAAAGGTATAAAACTTAATCTTTCTGCGGATGCCATTACAGACATCATTAAGACGGGTGGTATATTTCCACTTCTTGCTGCTATACCAGCATTAATAGCCGCTGCAGCCCCAGCTGTTGCAAAAGCAGCTGCATTAGGCGCTGTTGGAACCGCTGCTGGAATGGCATTAAAGAAAGCAACAGGAAAGGGAATTAAAAAAAAGGGAAGGGGTCTAAGATTAACAGGGACTCCACATTCATGGTACGGAAAAGGCCTAAGATTACCAGGGACAGTTTACTTATATCTCCTATGTCCAATTTTGATTGACTAGATGCTGCTAAAAAATTAAAAATAAAACATTTTAGAGGAGTTTTTATGCGCGATCAATTACCAAAACAACCAAACAATATTGAAACCGGTATTATTAATCTCGATAAAAACTCTGGTCCAGGCACGCATTGGGTCGCTTATGCAATTGATCCACTTGGAATTATTTATTTTGATTCATATGGACTAGCTCCACCAAAAGAATTCTTAAAGTATATTAGTGGCTTTCAATGTACTCCAATATGGTATTCAACGTTACCAACACAAACATTAACTGATCCACCATTATGTGGTCGAGAAGTACTTAACGTACTTGATGCTATATCAAAATCAACAAAACCACCTCAGAAAGTTGTACATGAATATACTACGACGTCACATTTAAACAGACATTAGTTAATATAATGGTAGATATTTATGGAAGATCTTCTCGTGGTAAAGGTCATCAGCAAGCTGATTTATCTAAATACGCAACTCTCGATCAGCTCAGAAATGAGATTGATGATTTATTAAACATAACCAGTGTGGATCAAAATGAAGTAGTCGTTTTTCAGGATAAAGAAGGACGAATAAAAACTAGTAATATACAACTGCCAGATCTACTTATACGAGTTCCTAATGCGGTTGTTAATAATATAGTTACTTTTACTGATCAGGGTAAAATACAAGATTCCGGTACGTCAGTCAACGATTATATTAAGAAAGCTGGTGATTCATTTACAGATAACATTATTATGAACCGAAATAAAATTACAGGTCTTGGAAATCCAACCGAAGTTGCGGACGTTGCAACAAAGAAATATGTCGACGATCAAGAATCTAAATACGTATTGGTCAGCGGCGGTATAATGCGTGCATTTCTTAATATGAATAATAATGGTATTAATAATCTTAAAATACCTGAATATGATTTTGATGCTGCGACGAAAAAGTATGTTGATGATAAGGAAATTCCTATTTCAACTTCGGTAAAAACAATCGGTGACGAAATTACTACACTTAGTGCTATTTTTTCTAAACACGAAGAAACGTTCTTAAATTTTCGTAAAAATGTAAACAAACCCATTAAAGATTTTTTTGGTGATCCACCAACCGTTGACATAAATCTCTCCTACGTTAACATGAAACTCAATGATATTGTCAGTGGAATACCTAATATTGTTCAAAAAACTAATCTGATTAAAATTCCACATGGACAAATTAAAAATAAAAAGCATCATGATCATCAACATGGACACCAGAAAATAACATAATCGAATATATCGTAGAAGTAACTGGGTTATACAGGTTATCTATATACGGTTCGGAAATTACTGCGGCAACTTCATTATCACCAAATGTATATCATAATCCTCTATTGGTGATGCTAACCAAGAATATGATAGAATCCTTTACGCTGATATCAACGGAAATGTCTCTGAGACGTTACTGGTGGTGCCTAGAATTCGTAGCTGAAACTTAATTAAATGACGTTGTTAGTATAATGGATCAAACTCAGTCTCGCATCGACGTTCAACGTTACAGATGCAATCAGGTATGTGAGCGTCTCACTAAACTAAATAATTTTATCGACTATTATAACACGAAAATAAAAAAATATAAAAGACGTATAGTTGTTATTGATGTAGTTGTTTACTCGGTTTCTGCTGTTATTGCTGGAACAGGATTATTATTATCAGCATTGACGATGACAGCACCTACTGTTATAACCATTATTGTTTCAGCATCAACGACTATTGCTGGAGTTCTCGGTATTATAGCCAAAAAGATAGATACCTGTACAAATGCTAAATTGCACGATTATATGATTAAATTACATACAGTGGCAGAGGCATGTTCTAAACTATCTTTGTACGTTTCTTCGTGTGTCAGTGATGGTGAAATATCAGATACTGAATTCGCGATGATGATGAAAACCTATGATGACACTTTTAAGGTGATTGCTAATGATTTTAATGAATTAAATAATAATGATAATAATAATGACAGACAGGGAGTTACTTCAGCAGATGGTCACTAATACAACTCCGTCAAAAACTACTATGATATCGTTAAGTTCGACCAATCCTGAGTTTAGTGTCAATTTTCCAACATCAATTCCTGCAAAAGAAATAGCATTAGCACAGTTACGAGTTTATTATAGCTGGCCCAATATTAGATCAAAACCATTTGGTGGACTACAGCCAAATAATTCATTAGTATTCGCTAATAAGAATAAGCCTGATGGAACTCCTGATTGGCAAATAGTTTCTATTCCAACAGGCAGTTATCAAATAGAGCAGATTAATGATGAGTTCCAACGCAGAATTAAATCTATTACAGGAAAAGAATCAAAAATAGCAATTACTGTCTGCGAACCGACATTATCAGCGGTTATTGAAATAAATTCCCATGATTATGCCGTGGATATTTATCAGAGTTCGATTAGATCAGTATTAGGTTGGCCTGAAGATCCACCGGTTTATCAAGGACCACCAGAACCACAACGATCTGATTTCGTCGTAGATGTTGAAAATTTATAAAACCTCCAGAATATCGAACAGAAAAAAATGCTTACCCATGGCGACGATATTTTGGTGATGGAGCTATACATTATATAGATAAAACAGAAACCCATTTTACAAAAATAGTTGATGGTAAAAAAGGTAAAATAATAGTACTTGATGTTGATGAAATAAATTCATATGCTAATACAATTAAATCTGAACACGGACGTGTACTTAATTATCTAAGAAAGTTATTTTCCAGCATTAGCACTTCCTACAACGATGATTTAAAAAATCAAATAATTGAAACAATACAGCATTTGAATCAAGTTGCTTCAGACCTAGATTTCATGAATGATATTATTGTTAACAGAGAAAAAAGATTAGTGAACATATCAGCAGATAAACGCTATAGACCGTTGTATATAGTTAATGAAGACGGTCCACTTCAGAGTGTTAGACTAAATATTCTGTTCACAACAGTGTTTCTAAAACATTTCGGAATTACGCGAGAACAATTATCAACATTTATAATTCCTGGATTTAACTCTGAGGAGCTAAAGAAGAAATCAGTTAATGATCTTATTGATGAACACTTTAAAAGAATATGTGATTCATGGAAAAAATTAATACCTACACCAACTATTCTTAAATATAATAATGATCCACATGGTGGAGGTCGCCATATCTCACCTGGTATTGTTAATATAACAATATCGCGGTCAATCTAGTATGTGACGTAATTGATGACAGTTATCAAGTAGATCTTTCAAAGTCTAACCAGGCAGAACAGGGGTATATACTATATACATTTAGTCCTAAAGATCCGCCCGGGTGGTTAATTGTATCTGAGCCAATTAATCCAGTTTATCTACGTGTACATAATCCATTATTGTCAAGAATAAATTTCAAACTTACTGACCAGGCAGGAAACATTTTGGATCTAAGACAAGAGTCTCTGAATATTAACTTGTATATACGCTCGTAGAACGTCTGAGTAAATAATCAGGGGCTGACGAGTAAATACATGAATAATAATCAATTTCTATGATTAAAGTAATTGTATATACAATAAAGCGAGATAACTCGGCTATCTCTCTCTGCGGAGTAAATTGAACGATTATTTCCCTTACTACTACGTTCGATTTACAGACAACAAATACTTCTTTTTTTTCGTTAATTATTTAGTGACTTATTTCTTTTCTGTAGGTGATTAGCTGTTAGTAAAGCATCAATTTGTAACAGAGAGGGATATTGATGCATCTTTTAACTCTGATAACCTTAAATTCACGTCGGTTTATACGAGTGCGTAAAGTTATTTTTAGCTATAACACATATATTTGACCTTAACGAACGATAACTCTTACAGAAAATGTAATGTGCGATTATTGTATACAGTATATTTTATAAATCATGTTTGTAAATTAAGTAAATATACGCTACAGTTGTACAATAATTGTAATTTTATTCAGTATATTGGTCGTACGTATTTTGTCTGCTTATTCAGTGTTGGGTTAACTACATAATAATTTTAAAACGTCTATATGTATGAATCGGAAAATGGCTCAGTGGTATAGCATTGGACTATGATACTGACGACCGTGGTTCGATTCATGTGGCTGACGAGTGTCGACAGTATTCGGAACGATGCTATTTTATAAGGTTGGGGAGCTCAGCCCCAACGAATTCAATACCCCTCATCACGTTAAACAACGTGGTGAGTGCGTTTTGCATTTACCCCGGGGTTTGATTTGGTGGGGGGGTTTATTGAATTCGCAATACAGAGCTCCCTAAAGTAATCAGTAGCATGCCTGAGCTATCTACCTAATTTGAAAGACCCCCACAAGGAAACATTCTTAAAGAATGCTAGCCAAATAGAAACAGAAGATGGAGTGCCAATATCGGTCATAAGAAAGACATCATCATGCAAAAAAAGGAGTCCATGAAAGACACAAAGGCTATCAGGGGCTAAGTGACGGGTAACCGCTTAGGATGCTACTGATTATTTTTGATATTTTTAGGTCAAACATCAAGGTCAAAAGTTAAAAACTTGAATGTCAATTATTTTTTTATTTTAAAGAAATAATTATTATATAGTGAACCAAGAAAACATTATTGATATTATTTCTGCTATTAAAAAATTAAAACATAACGGAATAAATCCATCTGATAATCTCGATCCTGAAAAAATATGATGTGATTATGAAATATTAAAACAAAGAAAAATTGACAATAAATACACATTAACATCCAATTATAAATTCGTAAAATTAATCTATCAGTCTATGTTAGAATCATTGGCAATGGTAAATGACAAACAGGTAAAGCTATTTCTGCCTCTTGCACGTTCGATCGAAAATTTCAGATCCGAACTGTCTCGTGAATACGAGAAGATGAAGATCGTGGATAATCGTGTAATGCAATTAAGAAAAATTATGTTATTTGATTCTGGCAAAAATGAGAGTGACACTGACAGCAGCGACGGTGAAGGTACTCATGGCAAAATATAGAGTCGAACTATATACAATTTATTTATTAGGAAGACAGAGTTAGATATATTCAAATATTATCTTCTGATCGTATTTTATTGAATATGCTGATCTAGTAATATTATTTGCGACAAATTGTACCGATTGTGGATGTATGCTAAAATGTTTTGCAGCCGCATTAATTGATGGAAAAGTAATTTCTTGTCCTGTTTCTGTATTTATGGATTTAACCGACCTCGGGATCTTGGAATATTTTCCTGTATTTCCACGTGCAGAATTCTGACTAGGTGTAATAGCTTGCAGGTTATATAACCGATTATTTTGGGTATTTCCATCAATGTGATCAACTACAAGTCCATTTTCAACTACTCCACGAAAACATTCGAATATGAATCTACTTGATAAGTATCTTTTTCCTCTAGCAACATTAAATCTAAAATAACCAGCATTATTAAGACTACCGACTTGGTTTTTAGATTTACAGTGTCTGATTACACCATCTCGGGATGCTTCATAATTTGTATATACTGGATGTGCCACAGATTCGTTTTGCTCCATTTATATATAATATTATTTGTCTAAATCACTGTTTTGAAATCTGGCCAGATAATCTTCTACGGTTTTTATAGGAGATTTACCTGACGATGTATTATTTTTTCTGTCATAATATCGTTTTTGTCCCCTGTATATTTTTTTCCGCCACATTTTAGACACAATTGAGCTTTTCCTCTGACTCCAACACCACATTGCACACACGGTATTGGTCCTGTACTTCCATTTTTGATATTTTGCATATGGTTTTAGCAGTATTTGTTCACGCACGATTTATTCCAAAGAGAAGTATATCCGATTCTGAGCCAAGCACATTTGTTTTTTGTTTCAATCATTATATATATACTAAAATTTTAATTTAAATATTTGTCTTAATTATATGGAGGAATTATCTGTTATTGAACCTTCCCCTGCTAGATTCGATCTTGACAGACTACCAGAATATAAACTTAGTACTTCGATGCAGGATCTGGCATTAACGGATGAGGATGTAGCCGAACGTGTTCGTGAAGCAAAAAATGAATTTCGTAATAGTGGCGCTGCTCATGTATGGTCAACATTCAGAGTTGGAAATGTTACTAATATGATGAATGACAAACGAGGAAAAGTAATTATTAATCACCTTGATGATCAAAAATATTTTATTTTAATAAAATTTATTGTAAATACAGAAGAAGATATTTGGATTATTCGTGATAAGCGCGAACCAGTACGTATACAGTCAGGAAATAATATTGTTCTCTTAAATAATAAATCTAAGCCCGGAATACTGACTGGTATTGATAAACCAAATTATGAACGGGGGTACCCTGTGACTGCAGTTGTATATGCAATATATCCGCTTAATAATAAACCTGACGTCGGGGATCTAAAGCCTATGAAACTGTCAGAGTCAAGAATAAACTGTGTAGCTGAACGAGTTACAGAACATTTTACAAACGCGATACGTGGTAATGGTTTAACAGATTTACAACGTAAAAAAATAAATACTTGGGCAGATTCAGTTAAAGATACCGGAGCATCTATTAAAGATGTCGCTGAACTAGAAAAGAAATCAAGATTTCCAATAACAGTAAAGACGCTGACGGGAGAGATTTTATATAAATCAAAATACACAAAAAATGGAGCTCCAATAGATATTATTGATTATAATTCGAACGCATGGACCTCAGCAGTAACAATATTTCAACGAGATAGAGCGGTTAAATTTTATGATGGACATATATTTGATTTTATCAAAAATATCAGTAAAAGTGACCCTGTATCCGTTTGGTTATTTCAAAGTTCAGAATATGATCATTACGATCAGTTTGTACGGCATAATGGTGATATTTACCGTACAGAATCTCTTAATGTAGAAATGGAAAATCTTGCGCTAAAATAAACTTCAGACGATGTCAAAGTTAGACTATTATTAAATAATTGTTTTACAGTTCCATCTGTAGCGGCTCATTTCGCTCAGGAGAAAAATTTATGGAAACCAACACGATCGGAATTTCTTGAAGATATTCATAAAAGCTGCGTAGAATATGGACACGGAGGATTATGGAATACTAAATATAAGGGTAATGATGTTATATCCGTCGATATGGTAGCGTGTTATCCTGGAAGTTTTCTTGGATACGGAGAATGTTCTAAATACTTTAAGAGATTCGGACATCCATCACACGAGATGACCAGGGTTGCGATAAACGGACATTTACCAGATTTTGATCTAACAGGATTTGCTCATGTAGAATCATTCGAATTTGCAGAAAATCTCCATCCGATTACTTATGCTTGGTTTGGATGACATTTTTCAGAAAAATGTTGGGTTCCAATAGTACTATTGCGATATATGCTTGATGTTGGAATTTTAACATTATTGAAGGTGAGCGAGGCGATTATATCGTATAGTCCACAGAAGCAAGTTTGGTTACTAGAACCAAATAGATTTAATATTAATGATGCCAGGAAAGAATTTCCTAATCTTAATGAAGACGACATTATTAAAATTATTAATAATATACGTAAATGCAGAGACGAGCACGATGAAAAACTTGCAAAAGATCTTGGTAGAAAGATAATTGGTAAATGTACTCAAGGAGGAGCCTGTGATCATAAAAGACACTGTACAAGATTGATTATGGACGATGCTGAACTCGATTTTATAATAGCTGATACAACGGAAAAAAAAAACATTTATAAATCGGAGTAATGCTTATTTGTCAGACGGAACCAAACTAGGTACAATTGTGAGTTATCTTGATGCTGACTCACCGCAGTTTACTCATTTAAGATCATCTATGTTGGCATATGTTTCTATAAATCTACTGTCTATGATAAATAGATTTCCTTGTGATGCTGTCAGAGTCGCAACGGATTCGTTCTACATAAATAAAAAAAATATACAGATTTATTAAAACCGCTACTTGGTAATGGTGAATGGGGATCATGGAGAATAAAACAGGAAAATATACTTAGCTATTCTGAATCTGCCGACGTTGAAATTAAGGAAATATATTACAAAAATAATATTCAAATATCAAAGTCATCAGCACCATCTGTATATGATCATGTGGCTAGACATACAACTGTTTATCTTAACGGATGCGGTGGTTCAGGTAAAACAACGCGTGTGATTAAATTATTCATGAATACTAATTCAGATATAATTGTTTTGACACCGACACATAAACTCGCCAGAGAAATAAAAGAACGAGGAGTAAAATCATGTACATATCATAGTTTCTTTAGATGGTGTGGAGACACATGGACTCCTGAGAGAATGGGTGAGAAATATATACCTAAATATATTATATGGGACGAGATATGCACGGTGTCGTTAGAAATATTAAAAACATTTCTTGATTGGCTATTGACAAAGAATACTGCTATAATAATGTGCGGTGATCATGGTCAACCACCACCTTTTATTGGACAGTCTCCACATGAATGGCGTCGGTAGATTTTAATTACCTTTCATCCGTTTCCGTTGTCATACATCATTTGCACTCCCCGTTGATCGGGAAACTTTATTTATTTATCACCGTTACCATTTTATCTTTTTACCTTCAACTGTTTGGTTTCGTATCGATGGTCGATACGAAACCTTTTACCACTTTTAAATGATGAAAGATATAACCTTTTGTATGGCGCTAAATAGCCTCATAGTGCTGGTGCGCCGTAAAAATTCAACTAACCAACCAACCCATGAATGGCTGAAGAATAACGTAGATAATTACGGGGAAATAAATGACGACCATAGAACTATTGATGAACCGCTGAAGGAGTTTAAAAGATTAATCAGACTACAACCAGACAGAGTACAATGTGAAATAATGCGAAGAGTAATTCCAGAGACTTCTAAGAATGATTTTCTAAATTTATGGAATCCCGCTGATTTAATAGTTGCAAGTAGAAAGATAGTTCGTGATGAACTACAGAATAAATTATTTATGTTACATAAAGAAAAGTTTTCAGATCTACCTGTACCTTTGTGTTATCGCCCAGCAGATACTCGACTACAGAATATTGATGTTGAAATTCCTGGTGGTGGAATACAGAATCTTGTCTTGAATGATATTATTTTAGTCGATATTAATATCGTTGAGAATGCGCTGAATAAGAATAAATCACCGTGGAAGTTAAGATATGCTATAACTATTCAATCATCACAGGGGTTAACTATTTCCGATACAAATATCTGGATTATAGATGATCGGATTGAATGGTCGAATTTAGTCTATCTCGCATTTTCTAGAGTCAGAAGAATATCTCAACTACATAGGGTTATTATGAATTTTACAGAAAATAATGATCAAACTGTTAATAATGACTTAATAAGAAAAAAACTATCTGGTTATAAGCAGTGCGAAAAAAATATAAGCGTGACTTTGATATTGATGTAGAATTTATTATAAAACTAAAAGCACAACAGAATAATAATTGTGCAAGTTGTAACTGTAATATGTTATGGCAATATTCGAATAATAATCCAAGACAATTTACCGTAGACAGAATTAATAGTGATCGTGGTCATACACGTGATAATGTGATGCTGACCTGTCTTGAATGCAATCGACGTAGAGGTTCTGGTTATGTAATTGTATGTAGTGGTAATTGTGTGTCTTTAGGAATTACCTGTAATTGTTCTCGCACAAATCCACGTTGAGGGGCTCTCGAATCTAATCTGTAGATTGGAGGTCTACCAGTAGATCTAACTACACCAGAAATTGTATGTGTAGTCACGCTCCAGATAGGATCAGTTGCTCTTTTTTTACCACCTTCAAGTTCACCAGGTTCGTGTAAATATCTTACAGTTACATTACCTAATACTGGTTGAGGTTGTTGTCTGTCATCAATGCGGGGTATATATTTTTTTCGTGATCCTATTAGAAGGTTTCATTGAAGTTGAACGAGTAATTTCGTTATTTAATGCAGCTATCACACTTGGTAACCTCGCAACCCATTCCCGAGATCTCTCACCGGATTTAAAGTCAGTAGATATTTCTTTTGCGTATTGGTATCCAAATAATCGCTCAGCAAGTGTTCGATTAAATCGTTCAACAATTGCCTGATCACGATGAATTTCAGTATGTCCTCGTCTGATTTTAACGTTATGTTTTTTCATCAACGATAATACTGCACCGAGAAATTCTTTGCCAGGATTAACCTGTAATAACTGTGGCCATCGCAAAGGTCCTCGCTGATAAATTCGTTCAAACGCAGATGAAACTTCAAACGCTGTCTTTGTTGATAATGGTTCAGCTTCTTTATATCTACTTGCAACGTCAACGACAGTTAATGCGTATTTGTATGTGCGTGACTGACTTTTACCAATTTTAATGGTATCGTGTGGTAAAAATAAAATATCTGCTTGATGAACCTCATTAGGGACGCTGACATCAAAATGTGCATATTGAATAGTTTTAGGTGGTGGTAGATAAATTTGCCATATTGCCTGTCGTGCTAACCAAGCTGCAGCAACAGAACGTGAGACTTTTGCTGCTTCAGATAATGTAGTAATAGATGATCTTCCTCTCCAATATCCTCTTGGGCTATAATAAATGGATTCCATTATAATATTTATATAATTAATTACCAGCCCCTAGCATTATTTTACTTTTCATGGCAGATTTTACTAGAAAAATAGCTAATTTATCTCTGACAGATTTATTAGGTATAGAATTTAATGCATGAATCAATTTTACATCTGCGAGATACCTTTGTTGTAAATCTTTACTTTTATACGCAACATCATGAACATGACATGCTTTATCAATCTTATTTACTGGATGTTCTCCTGGTCTTGGTTGATCTTGATTATCAAGTCGGATATCAAGTCGAGTTCCACGACCGCAAGAATTATATCCAGGAATATGTTTCTCACCGGGATATTTAGCCCACGGAGTTCCTGGTAATTTTCCTTAATAAAGCGGCTATATCTCCACCTGTCTTTGTTTTAACAAATTTGTATTTCTTCGTGCCACATTTTACACATTTGCCTGTCAGAGTACGTCGTTTATTTTTCGTTGTTATTGTAGTTAATTCAGCAGTGGGTGTAGGAATTTTACACCGAACACAATATAGACTCATATTATTTATTATATGGATATAATTGACTTTTCGGCGACACGAAAACAGGAGCCAGTGAAGCATCATCCAGTATTACCAAATTCGGTAAGGATGATTATAATAGGTCCATCTGGATCAGGTAAAACACAATTATTATTAAATTTAATAATGCGATGGTTAAAATGGAGTAAATCGTATTTAGTAGCACCATCTGTAGATGATCAACACTGTTACGAAGTACTTAAAGATTTTAATGAAAATGCAAAATTGCTGAATGAAGATGGTGATGATGTGGTTGATTTTATCACCGATATTGATGAAGCCCCATCTGTAGATGACCTAGATGGATTTATTAATAATTTAGTGGTGTACGATGATGTTATGCTGGATAAACAGACGAATCCAGGTAGAATATTTTCTCGAGGTAGACATAAGAATACAGATGTTATATACGTCACTCAGCGTTATACACAAATACCTAAAGTGATCAGAGACAATTGCAATATTTTGGTTGTATTTAATGGAGTAGATAATTATACTTTACAGAATATTTATTATACTTGGTGTTCAGGGGATATAGATATGATTAAATTTAAAAACTTTTTTGCTCAAGCACAAAATGTTCCGTTTGGTTTTATTACAATAAATCTACATGATCCAAGATCTAGATATCGTATAGGTCTGGATAAAATCTTTGGTTAAATTACAGCAGCAGGCAGGGTGTCCAACAAAAATTGAGTGACCCGCGAGTAAATTAAACGCATTATAACATAAAAAAGCAAAAAGTCAAAAATAAAATAACAAAAATAAGCTAACATTATCCGTTTTGGTAATAATAAAAGTTAGGAGGTTCGGTTTAGCGTTATTGACATTATTTTTTCAGCCCCTGTAGGAACCTTATGTTTTAGACAAATGACGATTCAGACAAGTGGTCTGTTCACCCTGCCTGCTGCTGCAAGATTAACAATAATAATAATGCTATTAAATAATGACCACTACTATTAAGACCACATCAGCACAACTACTATTACTACTTCTACCACTATTACAACTACCACCACCACTACTAGTGCTACTTCTGCTGCTGCTACTACTACTACTACTACTACAATATTAACCACTACAACTACCACTATTGTCCATACAATTTGCCAGTCATGCCATCGTAGCCTAACAAAGACAAATCTGTACGAATTTTCTATATTTAGATTTATGGAGGACGGATATCGAAACCTGCTATTCTTGGACAGGCATGGAAACAGCTTTGATCTTGCCGCCGTCAATATCCAGAGAGGACGGGACCATGGTATTGCCCCGTACAATCAATGGCGTACTTATTGCGGCCTACCCGCGGCCAAAACTTTTGACACTAAACCGGGCGGCCTAGTAGATCACGATCCGGACGTGGGAAAACTACTGAAACAAGTTTACAGGTAACGATCTTTGGTGGTCACACTTGCATAAAATTACATTTGTTAAAATAAAAATTATTCCGTGGTATCCGTGCAAAAACATCATTTTTTCCTCTGTATAAAAATATCACAAATTGATACTGTTTAGAATTATTTCTTTCGTTTTTTATTCAGTTGTATTGTCCCTCATATCGTGTGAATTGCGATTCGGGTTTTCGTTACCTGCGAATTTTACTGTATGCAAAATGTATAAAGGCGAAAACGGTACACTGATCTATGAAAAATTGATGAGTTGTATTCCTTACAGCTTACATCTTTGCTTGTAAATCCATCGTTGGGCAATGCATGGTTTGGCTTCGCTATTGATAAAGCATAAAAACAAAAGGAAGAGTTAAAAGAGAGACATAAAAATAAATAAAATATTAGTGGACAAAATTTAACGAATGCAGTTAGAAAGAAAACCACGTGGCTGGTTCAGGAACACCAGTTTCTTTACGAACAAGGCCGCGAACAGGATTTATGAAAATAGGAACAATTCTCCGGTAGGCCCTATGAATCACAAATTGTGACATTTGTGGGCCCCGTGACCATTGTGGGTCCCTGGATGGTTGTACTATATGTCCTGCCCTGTCAGCGGCCCTGATTACAAGACAGTTAACATTTTTTTTAAAACAGATCCTTTTATGGGCTCCAAAAATTTAATTTAAAAATTTTTATTTGCAATTTATCCCTTTGCGGGATCTTTGAAATGGTTGGGGAACAGAGAAGGATGCAAGTGCAAAGTTTAATTAACATTTCGGATTCAGGGAATTTTATTTCGGAATCAATAAGCAAATGAATACTCATAAGGTGCATATGGTGCAGGCTTCCTCTACCACTCCTACCATTGGCGGATCATCATAATTATTGAAAACTAACTGACAAATAATAAAAAGGCAAGCAAACAAAAAATACTGACTATAAGCGATACTTACTAATCTCCATCTATGTTTAAAAAAGAAGAATGTGATAATAGTTTTTTCCCCCATTTCATTTAGGTACAATATATGTACATGACGTCACACGGTGTCAGTTGTGCTTTGAATGCTTTGCCCCTGTTCTTGCATTTTCATTCTTTTCAATGAACCAAACATGAGAGAGAAGTGTGTGTGGAAGTTTTATATGATATTTTGTTTTAAAAACAAACAGCCCGCGATACGTACCAAACGCAGGAGATTCCAGTGAGTCTTTGACTCTCACAGAACTACACGAAACTTTTAATCGAGCCCATTTAACGCAGGACCACATGATATCCACCATCATATACCTAATATTGCTCTCAATACAATATTTGACACCTTCAATAACATTTGGGAACGGAGATTTTCATGCCATCACAGAGAGCAGCAACGGTGGTACACGTAAAAAGAACCTGGGAAAGACCTTACCTAGTCTTCATCTGTAAAAGCCATGGGGCAAATGATAAACGACAGACTCCTCTGGTACCTGAGTCCACCAAACTACTATCACACTTTCACTCCAGAAAAGCAGGCTGGACCATATGGTCAGACTTGAAATATTCATCAGAGAAAGCTTCCATCAAGAAACAACATGTGGTAGCCCTCTCTTCTAACTGAATGGGGACTCTCAGCTGACAAAGTGTTCTAAGGCGCTCGCCTTTATAGGTCATTCACATCTCACCTCTTTTTGCATTGGTTAGAGCCTCGGCTTGACCAACGTAAGTATGTATAAAAGTTTGCTAGTGGCTTCCTGTGGGTCGGTGGTTCTTCTCGGGGTCTTTTTGAGTTCTTCGTTGGTCACCATGTATAGCCTACCATGTGCATAAAAAAAAAAAATTCCGTTAAACCCAACAAAACCTTTCGAGTTAAATCTAAGGGCAGCATAACTTTCTTTATATCAAACCTTTTGAACGAAAAAGATTTCAAACCTAAGATAGATTTCACCCTTTCTGAAAGTTAATCTCAGGATATTGATGTACTTCAGGTGTACCTTTATATGTTCATAACTTCACTTTTAATCGATATTATATAGCATTGCCTGTGCTGACGTGATTTTAACCTCTATCCATACCATACGATGGCATACAGACGGTGTACTGTCCGTAAGAATGAAAGCTCATAACAACCTTTAAAGATCATCTGCAAAAAAAAAAATTCTTGTTACAGCCACCCAGATGACATCGACCTTTTCACGGGAGGTTTATCTGAAAATTTTATTCCTGGAGGTTCGGTGGGACCCACATTTGCTTGTATCCTGGGCAAGCAATTCCGGGCCTACAAAGAGGGAGACCGCTTCTGGTACGAGAACCGATTTACCGGAACTGGATTTACCGAAGGTAAGTCTGTTTCTTCTGCTAAATGCTTTTCTGTGTGTCTGAATTTCTTCCTGTTTTTCTATTCTCACATAGGTAGTTTCAAATACCAGTTTTGGAGACAAACTACCAACATGAGTATATGCCTCTTTTTCTATTCATTCGTCTGTCTGCACATCCATGCATCCCTCTGTCCGTTAGTCAGTCAGTCAATCTATTTTCCTCTATTGATGTCTGTCTCCATTTTATCTCCTTCTTCTTGCGTAATTTCCGTTTCCTTTCTTTCAAGTCTCTATTTTGTACCTTTCTGAATATCTGGAATACAAATTTGAACTTAAAATGTAGCTACTGTGGGTGTTCACAATTGTTGCTACAAGGCTTGGTGTAAAAAAAAATGTATAATACCAGGCGTCATGTTATAACATCACGTCGTTTGGTCGTTGAACTCAATATGACACAAGAAGCCCAAAGCAATAATTATTACACTAAACATAGAAACTGAGCATCTGCGGTGTTTCTTTCTTACCTGCAAAGATATCATTTTAGCCATTAACGAATAATACGCGTTAATACCTTAACACAACTACTATTAATAATACAAGCATTCAACAAAATACGTTTTATTGTTGCTGTGCCATAAAACACCAAAAAAACAAACTGGCCTTCCATCCCCACCGGCACCACCCCGATGAACAAGCCCCGAATTTCTTCCTCTTGGTCATCTTCTTTGGTCCTTCCTTCATTTTGTTTTCATCTGCTGCCTCGCTAGGCGCGGGACATAATGCTACAAGTCCGCAGCATGATACCCCAGTGCTAAACGTCACTATAAACTGTCACACTGCAGACACTGTAGTGATATTACTGAAAGACTGTTGAAGCTACGTTAAAAAGAAACACACACACACACACACACACACACACACACACACACACTTAACTTAATATTGTATGATTGCATCAGACGTAGTTACGGTAATACTTAATTTAATACTATACGATTACATCAGGAGTAATTAGAAGAACGCTTAATTTAGTAATTATTCCGCTACGAGAATTAATTACACAAAACATTACTTGGTATATTGTTCATTGAGCCGTGTAAATTTAATTTGTAGGATACTCTTCATGAGATTATTGTTTCCTTATCTTTATCAAATGTTATCAGGTACTGTTCGATTTTTTAACAAGTGGTGCATATTCCTTTTTCATTGCCATGGTGAATTCCTCGGTTATAAGTTGGCGTTAATGGGTTTTTATTTGTTTGGATTTCTAATGGTACTTTCAACACAATATTTGATTTGAAGATATAAAGAAACGGTAGACATTTTAACTAAATAAACCTGTCTATGTCGATTGGTCGTCGTGTTGTTATTGTTGGGTTGGGTTGTTTGTTTGTTTGGGTCTTTTTTTTAAATAATTTCGTTTGGAAGTGAACATTGATTCTGATTTACAGATCTTTTGTCCCAATATACGCTCCTGTGCAACGAGCTCTATTTTACTGAGAGGTACGGTATTTGCGACTCTACGATACATTCCTTCATTAATCTGAGAACAATGATTGATGCAAAAGTATGTTCATACTTTCCATTAACTCTATTCAACTTTGGGAATTCAGTTCCATAGAAGAATTCTCTTAACTCCAGACAAATCGAATACACGTTACACTCATTTTCAAAACATCCCGACTATGCGGCACACACCTTAACGGCGAAAGTTGATTAGCTCAAAGAGTAATACTTAAATAGCACCCATGCATCTGGTTCATGGTGTTACCTCTTGAGCCAATCATATTATGTTGCATGGGAGCGTAAGTTTGGTCCGGCAGGTTCGTACGTTTCGGAGCCCGTAATTTCAGTCTGGTGCAACTCTGAAAAATCAATGACGGCTTGGTGATTTGAAAAATATCTCAGGAGTAAAACAAGCCATTGAGTATGGTCGTGTGCCTTCAAAGACGGAAATAACGGAAGGAAATCAAGGGTCAAGCTTGGAACGAAGTTTTACTTACCTTGTCTCTTTATAGTATGATAAACAGGGTCCTATGTCAGAACGGGTCATGGGGATAATCTGAGGCAATTTTGTCACTCCGTATGATTTTTTATTTGTTGCGTTTTTTTTTTTTTTCAACATCAAGCTCACGTCGAGTACCTGCCCAATACGAAGATCGTTGGGAAGCTTTTATATAGAATTTTTTTTTTTCAAACTAGTTCGTAGAGAGAATTGTATTATAGAATATATTAATCCTACTTGAAATTTTTTAACCCGACGCAACGCAGATTCGTGTGAACCTTGGTTGGTATTGCTGTTGCTGTTGTTTTAACTCTTGGAACCCATTTTATTTTTCTCTGTGGTTCATGAAACACACACACACACACACACACACACACACACACATTTTTTGTTTTTCTCTGATGCATGTTACACACACACACACACACACACACACACACACACACGCACACATAACCCACACAATCGTATTTAGAAGCATTTCCTCCATACGAAAGTTTAAACAAACTCGAACATCGGCACTCTCATCTCTCTGGAGGAAAATGATGTATTTTTCACGTGGTTGTATATGCTCTCCGGGATCTTTGCATTTTGTCCTACCTGTTCAAGCATAGCAAGATATGGTAGTCACATTTCCACCTGTAAGACATAAAACACCCCCAGCCCCCACCCCCCACCCCCACCCCCACACAATCACATACACACACACCACCATCACCGCTGCCACCGTTACCGCTGCTATAGGTCAAAGGTTTATACCCCAATAATCCTAGGAGTTCCTGTCTGGCCTTTCTCGCGAGCTTAAGCATATAAGGAAACACTGTTAAAGCTTTGTGTTCTCGATTATTGCATAATTCAACTTATATTTTCGGATGTTACTCTTATGGGTTGAAAGTTATATGTTGGTATGCGAGGAAATATTTCCTGACTTGTCTTACATGCTTACGCAGAAAGCTTGGTTCATCATTGTTCAAAATGTCAACGTTTTGTGAAAGTCACGCATCTTATAAATTTTTTGCTGCATATTAGTTAAAACATTGCTATAATATTAACATATGTTTAAATGTTTACACGCTGAAATACTATAGTAATCGCACACCCTCCCGTTTCTTTGCATCCCTTGCGATTTTAAAAGCAAAAGGCATCAAGGATATAAAACAATGCGCAAAGCTAAATTATTTCATTCACCAATTTATAATTTCCTCGGGGTCCCAAACACTGTCATCTTGTTGGCATTTTGAATCAAACGGGAATTTCGTTAGTAACATGGTGGCCATAAGGGCATCATCGTCTGTAGCCATAGTTCCGATATGTTAACCCTATCTACACCTTGGTGGATCGAGTAGATATTTTAGTGCTTTGTCCTATCGACATCTATTGGATTTCGCGAGTTGCCTCCCTTAGTATGTAATGCCATCTAACCAATACCGTGTAACAGAGGTTCGGTTGAAAATAGTGGAGGCAATTGATTTCAAAAGGGTACTTTGTAAGTTCAACATCGACTGTATGACTACGTACCAGAGAGAAGCCATTACAGGTGTATTCGAGTGAAAGGTATCTGTATAAACACGGACGGTCAGTAGAAAATTGCTTATTTATAAGTCCATTCAAGTTGTGTGCTCCCCTTGTCTCGATCATGTAAGAAGAGTGTTCAAATCTGAACAACTTAATTTTGATTAGATGCGGTGAAATTCACAGACCTAAAGCACATAAATATTTGCTCAATCTGCCAAGGTGTAGATAGGGTTAACATATCGGAACCTTGGTTAGTGACGAAGTAACTACATGGGCGAGTCTATGTTTCATGCAACAGAGGTGATGTAGTTCACCGTCTTTGGTAATCTCAATTATTCAGTAAATTTTGTATTTACATCTCTTTGAATACATTTATACAAGAGTGCGTCCTTTTCATTTTTTCAATTTGTTTTCTAAATATTAAAATTAGACATTGCAAATATTGAACAGCAGACGACACAGTTTTAACTGAAATGGACTGTTCTAGAAACCAGAAAAGGACAGTGAGCAGTCTGTTTGCTTGTTTACATCGAGAGCTTTCATTTGCTTTGAAAAGCCAATAAGCTGACAGTGTTAGGGATCCTTTGTGACAGTTATATACACTGATGAATGAAATCACTAAGTTTTGTCTATGTTTTATATCTTTGATCCTTTTTCGTTTTTAAAATCGCGCGCGCGCGCGTGTGTGTGTGTGTGTGTGTGTGTGTGTGTGTGTGTTTTACAAACAAACGGAATGCTATTGGAGTTCGTATCTTGCCTCTCCCACCTCCTTAAATAGAAGGCATGTTTCATCATTGTAAACAATGTTAAAATTTCATTTTTTAAGCCACATATCTTCAACGTCAGTATCTATATTTTGGGTTAATAAGTCTGAAGTTATATGCTGATACCCTGTATGTTCCTGTTTTGCTTGTCTCGCGTGCTTACTTATTTTAGTCAACAACGTTAAAGTTTTGTACTAAAGTAGCAGCAGTAGAGCTGGACCCTACAACTTTGTAGAGACCTTATTTATAAAAAAATAAAGGTTCCTATAGGTGGCTGAAAAAAAAAGGTCAATAACAGAAACCGAACCTCCTAACTTTTATTATTACCATATAGTTGATAATAAATCGTTTGGGTTAGCTCATTTCCGTTACTTTTTGTTGACGTATTTTTTTTTCAGATTTTTATGCGATTTCGTTTACTCGCGGGTTACTCAATTTTTTGTCGTTCAGCAGCTCTACTGCTGCTATGAATTAAACAGCCATTATAGATATTATCAATAATGAGTATTGGAGAACCACACTCAGCTAAATTAGCTCGAGAGCGACTAGAGGCAATTAAAAAATATCTACCCGTTCGTGATTCTGTTAAGCAACAACTACAATCGCGTCAGGAATCTCAAGTTGAATTTGAAGAGGATACAAAAAAATTATTTAAACCTATCACTGAGACCACTAAAGGTATTCAACCTGTGTTAGAGAAAACCGCTGAAGCAACTGGAAAAATAGCAGAAGGAACTGAAAAAATAGCAAGAAGAACAAAAAAGACAAAAGAAATTTTACGTGAACTTCCAGCCGAAATAGCTGCTGCGATGCCAGTCCCGAAAATACCTGAGGATGAAGATCAACCTGAAGGTGCTGAAATAGGTGATATAAAGGAACGTCTACCAGAACAAGAAGAAAGAATTAGTTTAAATGACAAATTTATCGAAGGTGTTATTGATTATATTAAAAACGCTAAAAGTCTAGAAGATTTAGCTAAGATTGCTGGGGAAAGTTATAATAATCGAAAACAGTATTTAAAACCTGAATATGCTGATAAATATGTAAGTCGTGATAATTGGTACAAATGGATATTTCGCATACGCTATAACGTTGATCAGGCTAGAAAAAGCGATTCAAGATATGCTGATTATCTTTATGCAATAGATGATTATAATTTTTTATACAATTAACACAAGAAGAAAAACAAACAAAAAAATATAAAGAACAACGAGAACGACAACAACGAGAACGACAACAACGAGAACAACAACGAGAACAACAACAATATCAACAACAACAAAAAACACCACAATTTGAATTACCACCACCACAATTTGAATTACCACCACAACAATCTGAAAAACCATCACCACAACAACGAAAACAACTAGAACAACGACGACAACAAGAACTAAAAATATTTGAGCAATCACCACTACCATCATCACAACAACAAGAACAACAATTTCAAGAAATGATGAAACGAATTCAATCACCACGACAACCAGTTAGAACAACAGAGAAAGAAAAAGAATATCAAGATCCTGGCGCAACTGGAAGTGGTTTAGGAAGTGGTCTTATTACTTGCCCCAATAATGTCCTTGCTGATGTCGATCGACTAGAAATTCTCATCGGAGGAAAACGAGCTGGTAATAATTCATCAGAAATCATTAATGAAGCAGCTGATATTTGTAAACGATTATTTAGTGGCGGTATCATGGATATTAATGTGTATCGATCCCTTATTAATGAAATCGCCGACGATTATTACAGTGATTAGATACAATTAGTGATAAAAACAGTTAATAATAAAATGATCGTGCATGGTACTCAACGTGGACCTACCATGGTCAGGGTAATAAACTCTCGATTACCTGTATACAGAGCAACCTACGGAGATGGACTAGGTGATGTTGTTCAGGGTCTGTTTACAAGAATAGCCCCAAAAGCAATACCGATTGCAAAGCAACTAGGAATGAAAGCTATTGATGTTGTTCGTGAAAAAGGTGTAAGCGCTGTTGGTAATCTTGCTAGCAAAGCATTCTCAGCGATCAAAGATAGACTAACGCGATTAATACGCAGACCGGTACGACCTCAACCTGTGAAATTGCCCAGCACTGAAGTGATGCCCACAAGCGTAAGTAAAATAATAAATCAAGCCGCTAATCAAAAACTAGCGGAGTTGGCTGATATCCCGATGTCGGAGAAGGAAAAAAATATAGCCGCTAGTCTGATAGCAGGAAGTGGTCTTTATGTTAGACGAAGACGATAATAATAAAGATGTTCAAGCGTATTTCTAACACCGCGTTTGACATAGACGCACCAGTTCTCAAAGATGAGTCTGTGCGCGATTATCAGTATTATTCTTATGACGCCCGAATTCCAGATCAGCGTGGAAGAATCGAACTACAGGTTCAGGATACAAGTAGATATTTCTTACCCGCTGAAGCATTTATTGAAGTCGAAGGTGAAATTTTAAATAACGTTAATCCTGCAGCACCAGTAGCATACGCCGATAATGTTATTGTTGGTTTTGTTAATAATGGTATTATGGCGTTGTTTGATAGCGCTACGTACATGATTGACGGAAAAAATATTGAATCAATCCAGAAGGACGTTGACGTTGCCACGACAATACTTGGTCTTGCAAGATACAGCGATGATTATTCAAGATCAGCTGGTCCATCAATGATGTTTACCAAGGACACTTCTGACCATCCTGACAATAAACAGCATAATTTAGTACAAACACCACAGGATACTGCATCCGATCCACAACCAGCTGGAATGATAGCCCGACCTGCTGCTGCATTTTCGTTATTGCACAGTGTTAATGCAAATTTCAACCTAGGATTTGCAACACGTCGAGCAATGTTAAAAGGTGATAGGAGAACATTTTCATGTGCAATTCCACTGTCACATATCTTTGGATTCTGCAGAGGTGTCAAAAAGGTTATTTTCGGAGCTAAGCATACAATTGTACTCGTACGAAAAGGCACTGATAATGATGCAATATGGCAACCTGCTGGTGATGTTGGTAAAGCAATTCTTACAAAACTTTCCCTGTGGATGCCAGTAATGACTCCATCAATATCTGAAGAAGACCGGTTGCTATCTTTCATGAGTCAAGGTGGTAAATCAGCGTTGTCATGGTTAACAATGACCACAGATAGTGTTCAAAGTACAATTGATGGTTTATTCACATGGCAAATAGCTTCTCAGCAGGGTGTTTCTGCACCAAGACACATATTTATTGCATTACAAGATGTAGCACGAGTAAATGATCAAACGCGTAGTATTATGATATTTGACAAACTCGGTGTTTCTGAGGTTTCATTAAGGATAAATGGACATCAAGAACCATCCGAGGATATTTTGTTAAATTTCGATCAAAATCATGTAGCACGTGCGTATCATCGTCTTATGTCGTTTATGGGACGAGATCTAAACGTTGATACTGGTTTACAAATATCGCAGCTAGATTTTACAACGCTGTATCCGATTTATTACTTTTCGCTAGAACATTTAGATTTGACCAGACAATCTGTTGTAGATATACACTTCAGAGCTCGTGTGACTCGAGGAGCTATTGCCGATTACAGAGCAATCGCAGTTATACTCAGCGATAAATCAATGTTACTCGAAGGTGCTGGTGGACGAATGAGAGTTATTGATGCTCCAGTAGAAAATATGTAATTAGATCGTTCATAATATTAATAATGTCATATCATCACGTTAGTGTGAGCCTGACTCCTGGTCAGATTAAAAGGCTGCAATCAGCATCAAAAAATAATTGTGGAATAAAAATATCGCTAAAGCGAGAACAGATGACCGGTGCAAATAAACTGTCGTTGACCGAGCGTCAGTTTAAAAACTTCAACGACGCTAAAAAATCAAATAAAGGCGTCAAACTTAATCTTTCTGCGGGCGCCATCAAAGATATTGCTAAAACGGGTGGTATATTTCCGCTTCTTGCAGCAATACCAGCATTAATAGCAGCTGCAGCCCCAGCTGTTGCAAAGGCAGCTGCGTTAGGTGCTGTTGGAACAGCTGCTGGAATGGCGTTAAAGAAAGCAACCGGACAAGGAATCAAAAAAAAGGGAAGAGGTTTAAGATTACCAGGGACCCCACATTCTGGTACGGAAAGGGTCTAAGATTACCAGGGACAGTTTACTAATAACACCCATGTCCACTTTTGATTTACTTAATGCTGCTAAGCAATTAAAAATAAAAAATTTCAGAGGTGTTTTTATGCGCGATCAATTACCTACCGTTGCAATGCAACATGAAACCGGTATTATTAATCTCGATAAAAATTCTGGCCCAGACACGCACTGGGTAGGATATGCAATTGATCCACGTGGAATTATTTATTTCGATTCGTATGGATTAGCACCACCAAAAGAATTTCTTTATTACGTTAGCAATAATACTGTTCCAATCTGGTATTCAACGCTACCAACACAAAAAATAACTGATCCTCCAATATGCGGTCGTGAAACCCTCGCTGTGCTTGATGCT
>JAECUM010001086.1:0-78677 GCA_016617855.1 Megalonaias nervosa
CTGACTGGGTGGGACATCATGCTACATGTCTGCGGCATGATGCCCCAGTGCTAGACATCACTATAAACTGCCACACTGAAGACATTGTAGCGATATGACTGAAAATTGTTAAAGTTATGTTAAAAATCCAAATCACAGACATACACACAAATTCTTTAAGTTAAACAGACAGTATATTTCATGGCTAAAGGGAAGATAATATTTTTTTTTTAAATTAACAATCGTCCCAACATGCGGCTATTAAACAGGTCAATTGGTTACTTATATAGGACACAATTACCAATGCACTGCTCAGCCACAGTTCTTAAAAATGAATTATTAAAGTCAGCAAATCTAATCAGTCATTATAGTAGGTTAATCTCAGGATATTTCTCAACAGAAAAGGATACTTTATCTTGGATATTTTGATTAAAAGGTCCTACTGTTGACAGAATTTCTGATCAAGGTTTAGGTTCAGGATGGAAAAACCCATACAACAAAAAAAATCATATTCAGAACACAATAGCAGGATCCAGTCTTGATACGTCTAAGCTAGTTAGCCAAGGATACAGTGCAGCAACAGTGTAATGATGGCAAAAATGTGCACAGTAGGGGTGCAGATCCAAAGCAAATATGATTCACTTGTGAGTGGAAACCAGTGTTGGCTCACTGCCCTTCATTTGCATGCCTGGATATTTGGAAGCATTTAACCAACCTTGCAAAATTCAGATAGACAGTCAATTCACTTTTCATTTCAGCAGTCAGACATAATTAGAGAGCATTCAGGATCTTTGAGATGTCCCCCTCCCCCCTCAAAAAATTAACGAACCACATCCAGTGAGGTGGTTATACATTAGAGATACTGTGACTTTTGAAGGTAGTCCAATAATTCAGACCTGAAAACCTTACTGATATTGATGGATGGTTTGGGTTGTAAAGGATCTATCTTTCAGATGTAGTTGCTCTTGCAGAAGTAGATTAACCCAGTCTAACAGCTTAAGTTATTGCACTGTTACAGGGTTTATGTTAGATGTACATGAGCAGCTAACAGTTCTTTGAAATCAAACACAAAAAGGAAGATATTTAGAGTGAGTTTACATCCCTTGTGGAAGATACTATGTCAGGTTTGAAACAATTAGAGAAAGACATTAAGAAGTAAAATGAGACATCCTGGGAGATAAACGTAGTTTGCTGCAAGACCTAAACAAAATGCTGCAGTCTGATTTGAGTTCAATTATGTGGAAGTAGACCGATTGTCTACTTGACAAAAATCCACACAAGCAATATGTTATACCGTTTTGGACAAAATCTTGAGCTAGCAACCCTTGCTCAAGATGAAAGTCAAGCTGACTCTGCAATCAGCATTATTGCAGAGTTTTATGGAAGAGATATTAGCATCTCATCGGTATGTCTAGACCTTGCATATAATCAAAATCATTTAAGAGCTTGACAATACATATTCCAAGCATTAACAAAATCTGATTAAAAAAATTCTGGCCTCATGAGTGGTTATAAGGCCAGCCAATCGGATGCAAGAGATTATGTTATTGATATGCAAGGCTCCAGGTCATTATCAAACTCTTCCAATTCATCATAAAAGCTCACATTTCAAGACTCATCAAAATCAGATCAAAAATATGGCCTCAAGAGAGATAATAAGGCCAACCAATCAGATGCAAGATCAACTTGTTAATGTGCATGAATCTCACTTATTATCAAAACTGCCAAAAAAATTGATGATATAAATAAAGTTTCATTGAAATCAGATAAGAAATATGGACTCAAAGTGGTAACAAGCACATGAATGACAGATGACAAATGATGGAAACTGGGCCACACCATAAACAGGTGAGCTAAAAAGTTGGGATTAACATACTTCCATGACCTACAAATTATCTGGAGCACTGAAATAAGGCCACATCTGCAAAACTTGATTAAAGTGCCACCTATGGTAACATGTTTCCAACTGCACTATAGTACTTTATAAACAAGGATTTTTCCAGTGATTCGGAATCAAGTCTTGATTCATCATTATCAGGGTCAATGATTTGAGAAGAACATTTCCACATCCTGTAAAAAAATATTGCTAAAATTTGGAATTATTCAAGTGCTTGAATAATTTTAACCTCATGTCATCAGCATGGTGAGGCACAGCCATACATTTGCCTGTGGCTTCAATGTCAAAGTTCTGCATTCAACGATGTCCAAGTTCTGCTTCAAGATTTCTGCTGAAGTTTTTACAAGTCTGATACAGGCAAATACATCAACTCATGGACGTACACAGGTGAAAGACTGGGCTCTGTGGAACACATGTACATTGAGACATCGGGCCAATTTTCATCCCCAAAAACCCTTGGAAACAATAGTGATGTTAGATCTCCAGTAAATAAGAACAATGACCTGATGTTTTACTAGTAATGGACTGCCAACTACACAGTTATTTGTATGTGTGATCAAATTATGCTTAAAAATAAATTCCTTTTAGCTTCAGAAAATGTCTTCTGCTTTACAAAAGAGAGAATGATAGACTAGATAACAAAGGAATTCTTTATTTCAGATCACATGGTCCAATGTCCATACATCTAAATTAAAGGTATTTTATGTACAAATATCAAGACACATCTACAACTACGTAATGTTTTGGCATAGCTTTGGTTTGCTGCTGAATTCTCATCGAGTATAATGTTGGACTGAATTGTTTAAAGTATCAACATGAGGCAGCAATGTAAAAATATGACCTGTTCACATAAAAATTGCATTGTACTTTGAGTCTCTGCTTGGAATGACATTAAATGTCCACTGAATATTTTAGTTTCCATGTCCTTCAATAAAACTGACATGTCTGCATGACTGAATGATACCCGGGAAAATCTGACAGATCCAAAGTGCAACATTGGACAGAAACAGATTAAAAATAATTTCATATTATTTGCAGATTTATCACTGCCCTTATGCGTCATCATTGTCCAATCGGTTTGTACCATTAAAAATAGTCTGTTTTACTGCTTTGATATCACTGTCACAATATGTGTCCACAAAAAGTTTTACTTTATGATCATACAGCAAAGAGTTCATTTTATTTAGTACAAAACAAAGCAGCTCGCTCACCATTATCAATGGACTGCTTGCATTAGTAATCTACTGTCATATTTGTAGGGTTTCTTGCCGACCTTGGAAATCTTTTCAGTACACATTTCTTGCATAGGAATATATCTCCCTGACACAAATGACCTGTAGCGGTTCCATAATCTTCACAGCATGACTAACTTAAAATTTCCAGGGATAGGTTAAAATATCTCAAACACTGGCTGGGGTACTCTACCAGACATCATTAAAGAAATGCCATTATTATTTCTCCAGTGAAAGAAAAATAAAAAATAATAAAATTGGCTGAGCCAGCATGGAAATCAGTCAGGGCTATTTTAACAGCATGCAAACTGCCACAATACTGACACTAATTAAGTGATGTTGTTTTGGTCAGATGCATGGATCCTGTAAATTGCCCAGCTCTGAAGTAATGCACATTCATGTATATTATGTACACATGTTGAAGACATACAAGACATGGGGTTTTTTTTTTCCTCAACAAATGAACTGTATAAATTAAAATGTGAAATGTCCATTATTTCAAGATCTGAGGATGCATAGGGTGATAATATTTCATCAGTCATGGCAAAACTTTGCCTCTTTTCATGCTGGATTTTAAGTTCTTATCATAAATGTAATTACTTAAAAAATTTGTTGATTCAGATATAGTATGTCTTCAAAGTAATTATCAAATGCAGTTCTGGCACTGTAATTTCCATGATGTAGAACTTCATTTCATTAATGCAAGAATGTAATTACCATAAAATAGAACATTATTTCATTAATGCAAGAATGTAATTACCATGAAGTAGAACATCATTTCATTAATGCAAGAAAGTAATTACCATGAAGTAGACCATCATTTCATTAATGCAAGAATATAATTACCATGATGTAGAACATTATTTCATTAATGCAAGAATGTAATTACCATGAAGTAGACCATCATTTCATTAATGCAAGAAAGTAATTACCATGAAGTAGACCATCATTTCATTAATGCAAGAATATAATTACCATGATGTAGAACATTATTTCATTAATGCAAGAATGTAATTACCATGAAGTAGACCATCATTTCATTAATGCAAGAAAGTAATTACCATGAAGTAGACCATCATTTCATTAATGCAAGAATATAATTACCATGATGTAGAACATTATTTCATTAATGCAAGAATGTAATTACCATGAAGTAGACCATCATTTCATTAATGCAAGAATGTAATTACCATGAAGTAGACCATCATTTCATTTATGCAAGAATGCAATTACCATGAAGTAGAATATCATTTCCATAAAGCAGAACATCATTTCAGTAATGAAAAACTTTCATTTTTAATGTGATGACACAACATCTGTTCCTTAATAAACTTTTCAGAAATAAAATTCTCTTACAGGTACAAATTAATATTGAAAATGTATAAATATCACATCGAACATTAAATTAATTTTTTTTTATTAAATACACAAGGACTGGGACCACCGTGTAATAAATCATTTCCATAAATAAAAAAACAAATCAGGATGGAATATTAAAAACCGGTGCAGTGTCGTATAATAGTAAAATTCAAACATGGGCTTAATTTTCAAGTGTCACCTTTTTAGGGTGATTTTATATTGAAAAAAATTAAATAAATTAGTTTTTAATTGCTATGCCTGTCAACCTAACAGATTATATCTGGGAAGATTAATTTTATTTTTTTTTTAAGTCAGTTTTTACCTTCAAGAACCATGATTAAAGATTTTCTACAACAATCTTCTGCAATCAAAGCTCAAGTCTCTGGTGAAATTAAATGATGATTATTATGTTTTTATACATACAACAGGTAAATGGTATACATGTACTCTGATTTTTGCTGTTAGCTGTATGTATATGCCCTTAACTTGAAATTATAAGCTGAGGAAACAGCTTATACGGACTCTGACCTGCAAGTACATTATACAACAGCTGGCAGACTGGGTCTAAGCCATTCACATGTAGATGCACATAACACTTTATATAATGGTTGATAGACTGGGTCTACACTGTTCACATTTAGATGTGCACAAAAAATTAGATGATGATAGGCAGGGTCTACACTGTTCACAATGAGCATTTTATCTTCCCAAGAGACAGAGACACAGAAAAACCCTGTTTCAATATTTGGTTCCTTCTCAGAGTTCATCCTTGCCAAAATAAATTTAAATCTTGTATTATCCCTTGGAATGCACAATTCATAATACATGTATCAATGAAAACAAATGACACTAAAATTGCCATTTGGATTCTTTTTTTAACATTAATAAAAACATATATACCTTAATAATTTTGGACTCCTGTTAAAACATTAGTGCCAACCTAGTATATATCAAAATTTAATGCTGTTAACTTAATTTTTTTATCCTAGTTTTTATTAATGATATGGAGGTCCAGGATTCCTCCTTATCCTCTCTCTGGGAGATTGTTCCACATAACCTGGAATGTGTTAAAAGATTGTATTCTGATAATCTTAAACCAAAATTATTTTCAAAATCTCAGTTAAAGGCATGTCTCTTGTATCAGTATAAAAATTTGAACACATGTATCAATAAAAGAAATCTCTGTATAAAAGCAGACATCTTTTTTATTATTTAAATTGCTCGTTCGTATGTCAAATTAATTTAAATACTGTCTGTTTATCTCATCATAAAATAACTTTTATGTTTCAACAAGAAGCATTAAAGTTATTGAAATCCAAAAAAAAAATTGATTCACAATATCAAATCTGACAAATTTTATTTATTCTAAATATTTACAGCATTCGAAAAATAATCTCTGCAATGCATTACAGTTTTGCAGTTGGTCTAGAGTCCATAAATAAAAAGTGTGAATA
Organism: Megalonaias nervosa; assembly: GCA_016617855.1. NCBI lineage: Eukaryota > Metazoa > Mollusca > Bivalvia > Unionida > Unionidae > Megalonaias > Megalonaias nervosa. Next base: position 5,922 of record JAECUM010001086.1, read on the forward strand.
CTTGTCTTTTTACACAAAGTATATTTAAGCAATCATGACTTCCTCATTTGAATACGTAGTAAATATCAAACTTTCACAGTTATCAATGTCTTTGATACATTATGTTTGAAAAATTAATGTCAAAGAATGTGTTTATAAAAAAATCAAATAAAAAACAATTTTGTTAAAAATTAAGGCATGTTTAAAGACTAAATTACTCCACCCACTAAATAACTGAAGCATTTTTCACAATGGTATGTGAATTATATAACGTCAGGGTAATGCATATATTGAAGAAATAATTAAAGAAAAGATCTTTTCTTATGCAGATTTCAAAGTATGTGATTTTCCATTTTCGGTAATGATCATGCTTAATATTTGCTAACCAATTAACTCCTTTTTTTGCCCAGAAAATTTCCTCCTCGTTTTTAAAAATCTCCTCTCATAGTGTTGATAATTATGAATGAACTGTAAGACTGCAACATTTGTAAAGCAATTTTTAAAGCAAGAAGAAAATGATACTAATTCTTTCTTTCTTAGAAACTAAACAGGAAGTAAAGTTGAACCACTTTGTTCAATGCTGCCGCCTACTGAATTAAGGGGACACTAATGATTACAATTGGCCATTTGATGTACACACATTAAACAATTGCTGACAGATTGGGTTTGCTGTTTCTGTTTAGATGTGTGTAATACATTATGCAGCTGCAGCCAGACTGTGTCTAAACTATTCATAACAAGATTTGCATAACATATTATACTATATAAGATAGCCTGGGTCCATACTATTCACAATTAAATGTGCCTTATACAGTAATCCCTCACTTTAATGCTGTTTAAAGGAGCCAATAAACAAAACTGTGGTATAGGCTGGGCCACTTTATTCTAATATATTATATCGATGTTATAGCAGGGATTGTGTTATACTGAGGTGCTTAACGGTGAGGACCACTGTAAATGGTGGGTTTCATTAACTATACCAGTGACTGTCGTCAGGAACCATTATAATGAGGTACTTTATAATGAGGACCACTGTATATGGTGGGATCCACAACTATACCAGTGTTTCATCAGGGACCATTATATTGAGGTGCTTTATAGTTAAGAACCACTGCATAGGGGATCCTTGACTATAACCCATGATGCATCTACATCTGATCATACAAATGATTGATGCAGGAGGTCACAGGTTCAACAACAACAACCCCCCAGTGATACCAAAGTCTTACAAAATAGTACTAGCAGCTGCCTCACTTAGTACTCAGCAGTGTTAGGAATGGTCGACCTGGCGTCAGGATAGTGTGACTGGGTGGGGCATGATCGTACATGTCTGTGGCATGTTGCCCCAGTGCTAGACATCACTTTAAACTGCCACACAGCAGACCTCAAAGCAATGACTGAAAAATTGTTAAAGCTATGTTAAAAATCCAAATCACACACACACACACTCTTAAATGATTGATCACAATCTTTTGATCACCACAATAATTGATTGATGTGACCTTGGCTCATCACCAAGTTTGATCATCATGCTGTTTAATAACAGCAATGTTTCATCATTGAGCAATTTATTGTTAACTGGTGTATTCAATCAGAAGGACCACTGTATAAGGTATAATCCATAACTACACCAATGTTGTATCATGGGTTGTGTTATATTCAGGTGCTCTATAGCTAAGGACCACTGTATATGGGATGGATGACTGTGTTATACTGAAATCCTTTATAGTGAGAGACCACTACATATGGTGGGATCCATAACTATACCAGTGTTATATCAGGGACTGTTATACTGAGATGCTTTATAGTGAAGGACCACTCTATATGGGGTCCATGTACATACCCAGTTTATATCACAAGCTTGTGATACTGAGGCACATCATAATAAGAGACCAATTTAAGTGGATGTATACAAGTATAAACAAGAACCATAGTCCCTCAAAGGGACTACTTGGTGAAAAGAATTTCCAGGAATTCAAGATAAGACCATTTTTCGTTTTAAACGTCAAGTGTTGGAACCATCACTAATATTCTTCTGCAATAAGATTTTCAAATTTGCTGCTGTGGTACACATATTGGATGTCAGCTTGGCACCATTTTCATTTAGAAGCAAGTATACATGATTAGAAGTCTTTTGGTGAAAACCCCATGTTGATATAGCCATCCATTTGGGAGGAGTAAAGATAGTACATGTAGTTTCAAGATATGACTTCCCATTCAGGATCAGTAGCAACAAGATTCCAAAGATGGCTGCTGCGGTGGTCATACTGAACATCAGATTTTCGTTTAAGACCAACTAAATATCATGAGAAGTCTTTTAGTGAAAACTTCATTTGAAGAATTTTTTTCAGCCCCAACATGATGATCTGGTTATTCTTACTTTTAATGGGACTGGAATTTGCTGATGAATGCATGAATCTGTCCCTAACCAAAATATGCTGCTGAAGCTGCCCCTAACCAAAATATGCTGATGTAAGCATTGAATCTGTCCCTTACCTAAATATGGTGATATTGTCTGGGATGGCTGTTTGACTGATGACTCCTTTTAATTAGAACAAAAATCACTTGAAGGGACTTAAACTCCACTGGATGAAAAAAAGAATTTCCAGGAATAAAAAAATGACTGTTTCTTCTTCTGAATTACTGAATACCGAAACCATCTCTGATATTCTTGAGCAATAATACTGTGGTGACCACAAGATTGGAAACATTTTCATTAAGGAACAATTAGATACTATTTTAAGTCTTTTAGTGATTATCCCATGTTAATGTGACCAACAATATAGGAAAAGCAGTGACAACAAGATTTACAAGATGGCTGGTATGGCAGCACGTCAAATTAGCACAAGTTTTATTTAGGACAATTCATAAGAAGACTTTAGATGAAAATCCAATATCAATAAGGCTACCAAGGCTGGAGAAGCAGCTAGCTGCCTTGGTGGTCAAATTGGATGCTGGATTGACATCATTTTCATTAAGGACCAACCTGACATTATAGAAAGTCTTCTGGTGAAAATCCCATGTCGATATGACTTTCCATTCAGAATAGCAATAACAATGTTTTTAAAATGGCTGCCTTGATGGCCATGGTGGATGTCAGATTGACATCATTTTTGTTTAAGACCTACTAGACAACACTGGAAGTCTTTTAGTGAAAACCTCATGCTGATATGACCATCCTTTCTGAAGAAGTAAAGACGACTATTGTCGTGGGATACTGCATGTCCAAGTGGTACCATTTTCTTTTTCGACTAACTAGACCCTGGGTTGAATGTGCATATGAAAGTTTTATGGTAATCCTAGAAATATTTTAGGAGGAGAATTAATAATAACCTTGAGTCAATAGTCATTGATGATGCACTACAGGCCATTCCATAAGCTCTTCTGGTCTGTGAGTAGCAGAATTAAAAACAACAATCAGAAGCAGGGGGAAACAGGACTGGGATTTATAAAGAAACTGGCTGGCCTCCCCAGGCAGAGAGACAAAACTTTCATAAACCACCTTTACTTGTATAAAATTGTATATGGTGTCTCTCCATATATTGCTGGCCTTGGCTGGATAGCCAAACTGAATAGGAAAACTTTTATTCGAATTAAATTATAATTAATGCTCAACTTGAAATCAAATTCATTTTTAAATTCTTTTATACATGCCTGGAATACACTCCCTGAATCAATAAAAGGTGTAAGTAGTTATTCTACTTCCATACGCAAGACCACACACATGTCGGCCTATTTCTTAGTCTGTAACAAGAAATTATCTATTCTGGTAATAAAAGTATACACAAATGTAGTGATTTGCATTATAATGTATATTCTAACCATTTGAGAAACAATCCACAGTTTTCTTGTGGTGAAGATACAGAAAATGCACATCATTATGTATTTGTTTTTGCAAAATCTATATAGAACAACATAGAAAATTAGTCCAGAGTCTAAATTATCTATAATTAACAGTGGTTATACATATTTTATTGTTTGGATCATCTGATTTAACTATGAATCTTAATATTCACTTATTTCACTTGATGTGATAACAACATGAAGCATGTGATAACAACATGAAACATGTTATAAAACTAAGGTGTACAGTATTCAAAATTTGATTTCTCCACTCAATTCATTAATGCCATGTTCATATACAAAGACATGACAGTCTTCATTCCCTGCAATTTTTTGTTTTGTTTGTGTATTCTTTTTCATGTGTATATATATATTTAATACTCTTCTTAAATATCTGCCATGATCATTAATTTATTTATGATTTTATTCATGTAACCTATCTTCCTTTTACTTCTTTAGAATGAATATAACTGTATCTTAAACCATATAAATTTGTGTGGCTCTAGTGATATAAATTTTTCATACATTGTTGGGAAGGGCTTATTGCAATTTGTCAGAATTTGCAGAATCAACCCATTAGTCAACAATTTTGGCAATAAAATATGCTTAAACAACAAACACGCTAAAGAAAACAACACAAAAATTCAGACATTCAGTCAAATAAGGTGTCTGCTGATCAACGTAAATGCCAACAACTATCAGTGAAAAAATACATTTTCATAACAAAACCATTTGGCTTTGTATTTAGATGTGCTTCAATTGAAAGAGTAAAAATAAACATGGTCTATCTAACCTTTACATTTCACTTAGTATAATTGATAAAGTGCCAGACCTGTATTATTGTGCACTTCAATGGCATATAATTTAAATTTGTGCACTCTAGTCTACAGCACTTAGCTATCAGATAATCAAGTGCAGAAATGATGACAGGTGCCAACCACCAGAGGAACAATATGGCTAGAATAAGAAATAAATCTGTCAAAATTAACAAGATTTCATCAAAGGGGCTAATGATTTACTGGGGAAAAGAATTTTCAGGAACTGAAGATAAGACTATTTCTTCCTTTTAACAGTTAGGCATTGAAACCATCTTGGACATTCTTCACTGCAGTCAAGATGAGTAATCATAACAAGATTTTCAAGATTGGCTGCTGTGGTGGCTATATTGGACATCAGATCAGCACTTTTGTCACTTAGGGCCAACCAGACATCATGAGAAGTCTTTTCGTGAAAATCTCATGTGGATATGACCATCCATGTAGGAGGAGAAGTGATAAGATCCTCAATATGGCCACTGTGGTGGCCATACTGGTTGTCTGAGCAGCACCATTCTCATTTAGAACCAACTAGTCCATGGGATTAATTTGTGTATAAAGTTTCAAGGAAATCCTACAGGTAGTTTTTCAGTTCTGAGTAGCAACAATAAATCTGTGCTATAGAACAGACAGACAATGAACAACAGACCATCCCATAAGCATGTTTGGTTGATGACCAAAAGAACTAAACTTGAAAACCCAAGCTGTGATAAAAAAATCTATATCTACGTAATCAATCCCATTATATATTTCAATAGCACACACTAATTAACAAAAGCTGGGAACTAAATTTGCATCCTATTTCTTTTGAAAAGAAGATGCCATATACTAACCTCATATATAAATCAGCATGTTCTATATATTTGGCAAAATATGTGGAATGAAAACTAGGAAAGCAAACTTCTGAACATCACACCCACTATTGGAGACTGGCATCCCTTGTACACAACAAATTAAAGAGATAAGATGGTATGGTGCCAGTCATATATTCGGCATGCATACCCGACTTGTGCATCTCTCTTAAAGGGTACACCTTGATTACAGCCCATACCCTGGCAGTGTTCACTGACAGTGAAACACATTCTCTTGGGAAAGTTGAATTTCACCCTGTGAGAGGCATGTATTTTGATGAGAAATCAATGAAGAACCTTATGATTATGTACCAGCTGAAAAAAACCTTAGACTTTTTGATGAAATGTAGTTAATATAAAGAGGTTTGACCATAATGTTTTAAGGCTTTTACATGTTTTATGTTTATCTTTTATTTTAAATACCATGTTACAGAATTTAAACATGCTTTACATTGCCATTTTATATTTTATCTTCTTGTTCTTCACGTTGACATTTGCTTAGAAGGTAGTTATCATCGTAAATGTTTTGTACAATTCTTTATTTTTAAATTTGTACAATTGAACTTATACCTTTTATTGTAATCTGGTGAGATTAAACGATTAAACATTCTATTGATTAAAGTAATGGTTAAAATTGATGAGAAATATAGTTTTCCATTCCATCATAATTGTGTATTATAAACTAGAAATTTGGGTTGTTACTAAAATTTCCAGATATCTTGTGATTGGCAATAAATAATACTGGATGGAAACTGCATGAAGAATTTATCTTAAAGAAAAATGAAAGAGGGTTATTCAATGAAAAATGAACAATCAGACCATCTGGATCTAAGACTGCTCACTTAGCAGACACCTAATAACCAAATCGTAAACAGTTGTATCAGCAGTTGCAGCTGGCCTTGAAATCTGAGTTAGCTGGATGCTTTCCATATATTTATTCCATAACTATTGATTTAATATGTGAACAAAATGTTTGCTTCAAGTTTTCTCAATATTTAATATCTTCATCCCATTTTAATGGCACATCATCATTATTTGCCAAACTCTGTTGAGCAGTTTTAGGGAAGTCATTTAAAGGATTTTCTATGTTGAGTAATGTCAGCCATTTTTGATAACGAGGCAGCACCATGTGAACAAATTAGAAAGACCAGTATGCCAGCATTGTCTCCTCCCAAAATTGGTCAAATTTTATTGAGCAGTTTTTGAGAAGTTGTTAAAGGTTTCTCTATTTATAGTGATGGTGGCCATACTGGACAATGGATGGCATCCAATGAACAAATCTGATAATTCTTGTTACCAGTATGCTGCCTGTAAAACCATGTGCAATTAAGTCAAGTGTTTTTTCAGAAGATGTAAATAGCAATTCCAAATGGATGATTGTGGCAACTATACTGGATGTTAGATCAGCATAATCTTCATTTAGGACCAACTAGACCTCATAGGAAGTCTTCTGGTAAAAACCATGCTAATATCACCATCCATTCAGAAAGGAGTAATGACAAGATTTTCAAGATGGCTGTCATGGTGGCCATACTGGATCGCCATCATGGCAGATTAATACCATTTTCATTTAAACACCAAAAGAATTCCTTTCATGAAAACCCCATGTTACTATGACCATCAATTCAGAAGTAGTGATTTTCCACTGTAGTGGCCATATTGAATGTCTTAGCAGCACCATTTTCATTTGGTACAGACAAGCTCTTGGGATGAATGTTTGTGTAAAGTTTCATGGCCATTTTCTGTGTAATTTAGGAGGAGAGGCAATGATAAGCTGGCACTAATGGATGGATGGCTAATGGACAACAGGCCATCCCATATTCTCTGGTCAAGTATAAATAATAAGCTCTGATCACTCAGAATTTTGTGTATTGCTGACTTTCATACCAAGTAACATTACACACAGCATAATATCCCATCATGCATACTTAAGTATTCTGGAATTTTATGCTGTTTGAGACTTTATCCATTTAACAGCAAGGGGTCGATTATGTTTCTCAGCTGCATGATTTTTAAAAGCTCCAAGTCCTGACTTTCTAGCCATGGCTCTCTGTCCGGACTTTCTAACCACATCAGATGTTCTAATGGCTCTTATTAGTACATGTTGCTACACTGCGCAAATGAGCATCTGTAAGTGATGGCTGCTTTCTCTCCTTTGCTTTAATAATGCCCTCTGGGCTACACTTAAACACTTTTCAGACACATTTTGCATGACAAATACAAAGGATGACCTTACCACAGGCTGCTGTTCAGTGACACTCAGACAGCAATAATCACAAAAAGAATTGGCAGTGGCATACATTACAGGTACTTGCATGACTGGTGAGGTATGAAGTAGTTCTGGTGCAAAAAGGCAATTTCAGCATTGCAATTACCAAATACAACAGTTGATATGGACCAATTATGCTAATTGCTTATTCAGAGACATGGGTAATTATGGGTGTGCTGCCTGTCAGGAGTACAATATCTGATACTGAATACAATAATGCTAAATAAAATCAAAGGCTAATTGTAAAGACATCTTCTGATAATGTCCAAACCAAGTACATGTACAATGGTTTTGATAAATGTTTTCAGCTGACAGATGTTAAAATTTCAAAAACAAATGTATTGTATCTTTTAAGATTTTGGTCAAATAGCCACATAAAGGTTACCATATTAAATCCAGATCGGTATTTATAGGAAGCATGTTATAACGGGACAGCTGTACTGAGGCACTTTAGAGTAAGGGACCACTGTATATGGGTGTGTATGGTTACAAGCAAGAAGAAAATGGATCCAAATGGTATTTCATTTAGAACAAATGCAAGCTTCTTAAGAAGTCTTTTAACTCCAAACCCTATTCCATTTAGTGATAATAAGATTTACAAGATGGATATCATTGTGGTCATAATGGATGTCACATTGGCACCATTTTCATTTGATGCCAACTAGACATCATATGAAGTTTTCAGAATAAAACCCAATCTTAATTATAAGCATCCATTTAAAATCAGTAGTGATAACAAGACTGTCATGATGGACACAACGGTGGCCATTTTGGATGTCAGATCAGTACCACTTCATTTAGGACTAACTAGATATCATAAAAGGTCTTTTAATAAAAACTCCATGTCAATATGAACATCAATTCAGGAAGAACAAGAACAGTGATAACAAGATTTTTAGATGGCCACTGTAGCTGGATGTCAGTCTGGCAAACTTTTCGTTTAGGACCAACTAGACACTATAAAAAAGGTTTACCTAAGAATAAACATTTCTTACAACTTCTAAATGGTCTGGACAGAAAGGGCCTTTTATGTAGGTTAATAAATATCTGACCTATGTTAGTGAAGCATGAACTGTAAGTCACTGTGGCCAACTTTGGTTGTATACTGGGCGTATTCCAATGATCAAGCGTCATCATTCAAATATTAACAGTGCCCAAAAATTGAACAATAACTTTTAACAATTTTGCTGAAGCATGAAAAACATATCACATAGACCTCTTATTGCAATACAGGTACAGAACTGATCAAGATGCATCCTTCACCAAGTATTATGATTCAAGGCAGCATAGTAAGCAAACTGGATGCCAAAACTCAACACAGAATAAACTAAATGCAAAAACTAACTGCAGCCAGTAAAAGACAAAACATAAGTCATACTGAGTTTTTATGTTGTCAGGATGTGGTACTAATAAAGATGCATATTTTCATCAATTTCATGATTCAATCATGAACTGTGCCTGCAAAATGAACATCAAACACAAAATTTACCAAAATCAGTGAAAAATATGGGCCCTAATGACCTACTATTGAAATGTTGGAGCAGCACTCATCAAGATGAATCCCCTCATCAAGAATCATTATTCTACATAGGACAGTTTGTACACAGAATGTAAAAGATCATTAGCTAACACAAAAAAATTAATCTTAGCCAGTAAAGTGTCAGTATGTAGATCAGTCATCTTTTATTATATGAGTGTGGTACTAATAGTGATGTATATGATTATAAGTTTATTGATTCAAGCATGAGAAGTTAAAACACAAAATTTAACCAAGATCAGTAAAGCATGAAATATATATCACAGTGACCTACTTTTGTGATGTGGGTGTAGTATACTCATTAAGATACATCCCCTCACCAAGCTTCATGTCTCCATGTAATGCAGTACATTTAAAGAAACTAAAGGAACTATGTGGTCATGAGTTAAAGCAAAACCTAAGGATATAAACTGTGAAGCATAAGTAGGCCACAATGTCCTTCTTTTGCTGTAAGGATGCAAAAGGAAAAGAGACCTTTTGAATTATTTGGTTTGATGATTCTTGCATGAACAGTGATTGAGAAATAAACTTAAACAAAAAAAATGTAACCAAAGATCATACAGGAATAAAACATTGGTAACAGTGACCTACTTTGTAATATGTGTATAGTATTCATTCGTGCATCCCCTCACCAAGTTCACGAATCTAGGCATAACTGTAGATGTATACAGAGTCCAAAAATACTGAGTCATACACAACAAGATCTTCATGTGGGTCTGATATCACTCACTTGGTTTTGATAACGGTTGACCATTTCATTTAGCAGGCTTATGTAAGATTGTCAGAACACAACTTAATATGCACAGTCTCTTGCTCACAACTGAAGTCATCAAAGATCATTTACTAAGTCTTCTAGAAAGAGGATGAGACACAGAGTCTCTATATTATGATATGCAATGAGCACAGCCAGACATAAGGTATCTCGTTTAAATGAACAGATCCCATTTATAATATAGAACCTGTCCGCAACAATGATAATATCAGCTTAAGGTGGAGCAAAATCTGAATGGAATTCATTTTCCAGTGTGGAAACATGCTCAGCCAATCAAACTACAAGACTTTTTCATTAACATGTGTAGATTTTGCTCATTATCAAAGTCATCCAGCATCTTGATCCAACGATTATTTAACAAGTTTATTCAAAATCTGATCAAAAATACTGATGCTAGATTGTTGACACTCTTGGCCAATCAGCAAGGTCACAGTTATAATATATAAAAATTTCACTCATGTAAGGCCTTAATAATTTAGCCCTATTTACCAAGTTTGATCAAAACTGGATCAGAAGCACAGTCTCTTGCATGGTAACAAACTGGACCAATCACATGTACTATGAAACCCACCCCAAACTGTTTACGAGTATCTAGGAAGAAACAATGCTTGAAATGCAGTGAGGCTGCATATGTGTACACCTTTATATGTAAGAAAGCCACCACTGATGCCAGGGATCATACACTAACTCTCCACTAACTCTTTGAGGTAAGCTAAAACTGACCCCCAAAAATCCTGCACTCAAATGTCATCCAAGTGCAGATATCAAACTGGCTGGAACCGGACCATTTGTGTGTAAATATGAGATCATCAGAGATTAAATAGGGCAGGAAAAGGAGGGTATATTCAGGGGGGATGGTATATATATATGTCAGGGACAAACCTTGCAGAGCCCCTGGTACGAATATTCCTCCCTACAGATTAGATTTCCTCATCCTGTCAACATACGTTGTTACTGTTCTTTTCTTAGCCCATCATTATCTTTTGGCAAATATGTTGCCATTACCTGTGTATACAGAATATACTGTTTGTTCTACTGATTACTTCTAACAAACTGCATAGACCCAGATCTGTTGGTGCATTATGTGCTGGAAGGTCTGTGTCTACGTACTTTGCAGTTGGACTCGACTTATAGGCGAATATATACATTATATGTCATATCTGAGTGTTACTAAATGTGCAGTGAAGACAAAAAAATGAATGATATCAAAGTGGTACCATATAAATGTATTTATTCCTAGGGTATACTCATTAAGATAGTATCTAGGGCAGCCCAAGGAAAAACAGAATAACTTGTCAACAACTGTCTGGCTCTGGTGGGCAAGAAAATGTATTCATCAAATCTGTGGTGAAATGAGGAGGACTTGTATAGAAATTAGCTGCTTTTTTTTCCATGTCATGATAATTATATCATGTCTTAAAAAGTTGTTTGCATGTCAGTTACATGTAATTGCAAAATGTGCCATAAAAAAAAATCATACCTGAACCAACACAAGTTGTCAAAGCAAATAAAATGAATTATCAACACAAGTTGCAAGGGCAAATAAAATTAATGATCAATAAAAGCTGTAACAGCAAATATCAACACAAGCTGTAAGGATAAATAAAATGAATTATCAACACAAGCTCCAAAAAGGGCAAATAAAATAAATTATCAAGGGCAAATAAAATGAATTATCAATACAAGCTGTTGTTATGTATATTTAATTGTTTGTCTGTTAGTTTTAAATTTTTCTTATTCCATTACATGTTATTGTAATGTAACATTGTATGCTGGACTTGACCTTATCCAAAATTGAGTTCATTTCTGCTTGAACTGATTGACCCCTTTTTATTATTTTTATTTCATTTATGTAAACAGCTAATAATAGCTTCATTATTCTCTATGTGTATGAGCTTATTAACTGAATTATTATTCAGGTACACAAATGAAGGAGTAAATATGTTGATCAGGGTCAGGGTTTTGGAGATTCCCAAGTGAATTTTATAGGCTATTGTGTTGTAAATAAACGAGGCTCATTAGATCATTGTAGAAGGTTATTTTCCATTAGGTAATGGTTGTTTTTAGAAAATGCTAATTGTGACCTTGAGGTCAAGCAGAAAACTATATTATCTTGTGACTGTGAGGATTATACCAGTCGTGCTTTAACATCTAGCACTGTAAGTTGTATTATGTTGTGACCAGTTTTGGCTGAATTTTATTTTCTTCAAATTACTGAATTCAAGTGATTATTTTCTCTGGAAATACAAAAGTACTCTGACAAAATTCTTGGATGAAGACTTTCATTGGAATTTATACTGAATTCAAACCTGGAATAATATTTCTGTGATTCAACAGAGACTGTTGACACATCAGCACTTTGCAGACCATAACAGACACATCATCACCTTCAATTTTGGATCTCTTCAGGATTTGAACTGAGTTTTATTGAGGACTTTTTATTACTAGGACTTGTGTCTTTAATTCTTGGATTATTTTTGTACCACAAGTTCTCTGTTCTCATTTTTTCACTTTGTATTCTAGGGAAATTATTTGTTAAATTTTACAAAGCCTGTTGTCTTCACTCTTTTCTGTTACTTATGTTAAGAGCATAGACTCGTAACACTGTAAAAAGGGCAAATAAAATGAATTATCAAGGGCATATAAAATGAATTATCAACACAAGCTATAAAAAGGGTCAATAAAATAAATTATCAAGAGCAAATAAAATGAATTATCAACACAAGCTGCATGGGCAAATTAAATGAATTAGCAACAGATACACTACTGTGTGCAGATAAATCTTCCATTGTTAAATACCATACATCATACCTCAGCATAGCTAGAGAAGAAATAATTTCCTGGTGTCTAAATGTGTATTACTGTAGAGTTTCTTCACTTCCACACATACACTGAGCTAATGTACTGGTGTCTTGCTGCTGTCTAAACGCTTATTATTGTAGGGTTTCTTCATTTCCACACATACACTGAGCTAATGTACTGGTGTCTTGCTGCTGTCTAAACGCTTATTACTGTAGGGTTTCTTCATTTCCACGGGTTTCTTCATTTCCACACATACACTGAGCTAATGAACTGTTGTCTTGCTGCTGTCTAAACGCTTATTACTGTAGGGTTTCTTTTCCACACATAAACTGAGCTAATGTACTGGTGTCTTGCTGCTGTCTAAATGCTTATTACTGTAGGGTTTCTTCATTTCCACACATACATTGAGCTAATGTACTGGCATCTTGCTGCTGTCTAAATGCTTATTACTGTAGAATTTCTTCCGTTCCATGCATGCATTAAACTAATATGCTGGTGTCTAAATATTTATTAATGCAGGGTTTCTTCATTTACCTTAATTTCATTTGTTTGCATTTATAGATAGATCAGGGAATTAGACAATTTTAAATAACATTTTGAAAGCTTAGTATATTCAAGGGATTCACACTAATTTCTCAAACTCTGAGCTGAAAAATCAACTGAATAAACGAATATCACGCATTACATATTAAAGAGCTACAATTATTTTTTTTGTTAAATCTCTGATATATTTAGAAAATTATCTCCTTTTCTTTACATAGAATAGAACCAAGAAGATATGTTTTTCTATGAATGCAAAACATTATAATCTCGTATCATTACATACTCACAGATATTTGAATGAATTGTCATTTATTTAAGCCAGAATGAAATGTCTAGTCATATATTTAGTTTTGAATCTGATTAACCCTGACAAGCAAATTTGTCAGCTCAGCATTACCTTAGACCCTGACCTAAATTTTATGATCCAACCTCATCACAAGTGAAGTGATATAAATCATGCCAAACAGAAATTTTTGTTAAATCAACCTTAAGCTTCAGCAAGTCTTTAACTCGTTTCTTTTTCCTGTGACTGATAAGTCCCAATTCCTGGGTTCGTATGTAGGACTACAAAACCCCATGTACCTCATCCCAAACAGATCTTGTTATACTATATTTATGCCTAAATTTGATCTAACTGCAAACTGCATAGATCCAGAACTGCCATCGCATAATGTGCCAGCAGATCTGCATTTAAGCAGTTTGTTAGGAGTAATCTGCAGAATAAAACACTGACCCTGATGTGCCAGTACATTATGTGATGGCAGACAAGGGTCTATGTTGTTTGCAGTTGGACTCAACTTATAAGTAAGTATATACAGTCTTTCAGCATACCCTTTGTGAAAAAGTGGGGATATAGAATAGCTACTACCATATTTGCACTGGCAGATCTGGATCTGTGCAGTTTGTTAGGAGTAATCAGTAAAGCAACCAACAAAGACTCTGATCTGCAGATGCATTATACTATGGCAGATCTGGTTCTTTGCTGTTTGCAGTTTTACTCAACTTGTAAGTGAGTAGATATGGTATGAAAATAAAAAAGATTACAAAAAAACTGTGCCAAATAGGGACATTTTTACAAATAAAAATAGCATGAATTTTATGTAAGTTACTGAAGAAAAATAAAACTACTTGATGTGTCATTATAAACTTCAACAAAATCGTGCTCTTACTCAAATACAAGCTGTCCTTTAGACCAGGTTACTTCTATCTTTTTAAACACTCAGTTCTTATCGTAAAGACCGTATCTGAATTCACTTTGCTACTGCTGTTTATGCATTAAGTAATCCATTTTCCACATAAACTGATTTTAAAAAAGGGACAGTGTGTGTGTGATTTGGATTTTTAATGTAGCTTTAAAAAATTTTCAGTCATATCGCTACAATGTCGGCAGTGTGGCAGTTTATAGTGATGTCTAGCGCTGAGGCATCATGCTGCAGACATGTAGCATCATGTCCACCCAGTCACATTATTCTGACACCAGGCCAACCAGTCCTAACAATAACCTCTTAATGCTCAGCACCAAGCAAGGCAGCTGATAATACCATTTTTTATAGGTCTACGGTATGACTCGGCTGGGGTTCAAACCCATGACCTCCCACATCTGAGGCGGTAAAGAAAAGGGACAGTAGTGCCACTATGGAAAAAGAATTGAAAAATAGGGTGTCTGAAAAAAAGAATGAAAAAGCAGGAGAAATTGGAAAAACTAGGGCCAGTGGAACTACAGCAATATACGGTATTTAAAAAATACATTATAAAGATGCATGAATATACAAGTACTTGCTTTTTTATATGGGTTTAAAATATGATTCATCTGAAAAAACTGTTTTCAATTTTACAATCTGTTCCATAGTTTTTATTAATAAAATGAAGTTTTTCAGCTTCAGCTTCATCAAAAAAGCAAGGTATTATATATTATTGACTGTAATGAGTTGTAAATGAGAACAGTTAGGCTACAGTTTAAAAAAAAACATACTGCAGGCTCAAGGATGTAAAACTGGCCCCAAGTACCATACTGCTTGTCATGACAGACAAGTAACAAAGGCAATGTTTTATTCTTAGATGCATCCCGTGAGCTTAAAACCTCAATGCTGCCATTACGTGCAAAAAGTCATATGTGCCAAATCATCTGAATAATACGGAATCTTGAAAGATATTGGTCCTAAACATCACTGGATTCCATTAAAACCAGATAATAATGACATCTCATCACATGATGAACCATGTAATTTCTCAATCAAACTGAGATACCTTGCCATTTTCCACTACTGTATGAATTAATCTGATATTTATCAGCAACATCAACCAAATTCAGTTGAAGCTGGCACACAAGATTTGATGATGTTGCCATTGTAAACATAAGAAGCTAACACCACTCGAAGTAGGATTGTCTTCAGCCCAAGTTAGCCCTTCAATGTATATTCCAGTGCCCCAGCTTATTACTAATATTTGCCAGAAAAAAGGTGGGCCTCCCTCTATTCATCCCTCTTGAATTAATCTGTGCGCCACATGCAAATGTTGTTATTAGATTAGTTACTAACAGAATTTGTTGAATGTATCACATCACTATCTTTGGAGCACTCCAGAAAAAGATCGGAATTATGAGTGACTTCATGGGCTGAATTAAAGGGCAGCACCTCTCACTTCTAAACTGAATATCTGAACATCATTTAAACCTAAAATCTTGGTTATTTCAAAGAACGGTTTATGACAGATATCTTTTTAAACAAATCATTTCCTTCCTTCCAAACTTTTGTTAGATTGGAAGAATGGTGAAATTAATGATAAACAGCGGTATTGTGAATTTAATTCTTTATACCAAGATATTTTCCTAATTAATTCTTAATTTTTGCCTGAAATGGGTGTAGGAAATGCATTTTTGGGGTTACTTCCAATTGCATCCAAACACATATGCTTCTGTGAGATTTTCGTTCAGCTGTACGCTCTGGTGTATAAAAGACATGATTTTCGATTGGCTATTTCACCTCTGCATGTGCCAAAGGGTGAAAGTTGGGCATCCAATTTTGCTTATTAGACCAATGTTTTTCCCTTTTTTCTCTCACATAAACTTACCCTATGTTTTGCAAAGGTTATTCTGTTATTTGCAGATCAGACCAGTCTGGTTTAAATCTAATGCCAAAAAGTCTAAACTCTGGACAGAAACTCTGGTTAATGAACTGGTAATTTTTTGGCCTAAAACAAATTTTGTCTCAAAACTTATGTTTCTTCTGCTCTAACAACATCACTGTCATTCTCTGTAATACCACCCACTTATAAATAATACAGATGTTAAATAGCTTGGAAGTAGGGTACTACCTCATTACAAATAATTGTAGCATGCATGTATAATGAGTTAAACAGCAAGTAACTACTGTGGGCAGAGATATATATAATTGGCTAATTGTATCCTACTACAAAAGGGTGCCCACAGAATTCTTTTCGGGGTGGGGGTTGAGTGGCAAGTTTTATGTATGTAGGCCAAAACATGTTCAGAAGTGAAATGGCGGGGGGATGCTCCCCCTTGCCCCTATTTGTGGGCACCCATGCTGCTGCATATTTGTGGCACATCAACGAAAAAAAGTGGCTACATGGTGCCAACAAAAATGTAAATTTTGAAAAATACAAATTAGAAATGGCAAATTACATAAAACTTTAGGCAACCTTTTTATCTAAGGACAAATCCCAAGATGATGTTCAAGCTGAGAAGATCATCGGCTTTTTAAAAGTTATGATTATATACAAAATCTGACTTTGTACTTTAAGGATTTTACCCATTTTGCCTTTAATTCCATTTTGTAAGCCTTTTTTTAAGATTCCTAAATTTAATGAACACTATTTAGGCAGGATTGTGCTGATGTACTGTTAAACCACATACATACAAACAAACATGCATGCATGCATGCATGCATCCATCCATCCATCCATACATACATACTGATTCCAGCATACTGATATCCTACATGTAGCCAATTTCCACTGCGTTAACCGTTCTGGTGGCCTAAGTTATTAGAGCATCCACCTCAGATGAGGAGGTGGCGGGTTTGAACCCCAGCTGAGTCAAACCAAAGACTTATAAAAATGGTACTAACAGCTGCCTCGCTAGGCACTCAGCATTAAGAGGTTAGTGTTAGGACTGGTCTGTCTGGTATCAGGATAAAGTGACTGGGTGGGAAAAGTTGCTACATGTCTGCGGCATGATGCCCCAGTACTAGATATTACTACCACACTGCAGACATCGTAGCAATATGACTAAAATTGATTATAAGCTACGTTAAAAAATCCAAATCACACCCACACTCCACTGTCATCTAACTTGTCCATCTTAAACTGGTTGTTACGAAAACAGCCTAGTAGCAAAATTTCATGGTGCAGAATGGATGATCATATCTGGTTCCTGTCAAACTAATTTCTCTGTGCACTAAGGATAGAATTTCTGACAATTTTTATCCAGTGATCAGGAAAAAAACTTACTCCACTGAAAAACTAAACAAGAAGACCAAGTAGGCCTGACATCAATATTTGAAATATGTCACCTTGTGAATGCAAATTCATACATATACTGAAACTGAAAACAGAAAAAAATATATGCATGCATAAATTAGTATTTAATGTCACCTTCACACAATAACAGCTATATGGTGCCAATTAAAAAACGAGTTAAAGAAAAATATAAGAAGACGCCTTCAAAGTTAATCATCCTCCACTGGCTGAAAAGAATTATCAGGAATTTAAGATTTGTTATTAAGCTGTTGTTATATGGTTTATTGCCATTTTTCAGCAAAAGACAGGCAATATATGGTAGCCAGTATAACTGGTGGAGGAAGAACCCAAAAAAATCTTCCTAGGAAGAACCACCAACCCACAGAAAGTTACTGGCAAACTTTCTCAGGAATTCAAGATAAAGACCATTTCTTCCTTTTTAACTCCTGAGTGCTGATATATGATCTTCTTCAGCAAAAACAAGATTTTCAAATTACCTGTTGTGGATGCTGGAATGGCACCATTTTCATTAAGGACCAACGAGACATCATTCCGGACCAGACATCAAAAGAAGACTTCGGGTAGAAACCCCCCCACAATGATATGACTTACCACATTGAAGAAGTAACGATAACAAAATTTTCAAGATGGCTGTTATGGTGGCTATTCTGGAAATCAGATTGGCACCACTTCCACTCAGGACCAACTACAGATCATAAATGGTTTTTTGGTGAAAGCACACATCAATATGACCAGACATCTAGAGAAAGTAGCGATTACAAGATTTGCACGATGGCCATTATGTTGACCAAATTGGAAGTCAGATCAGCACCACTTCATTTACAACCAATATGGCATCATAACAAGTCTTCTAGTAAAAACCCCATGCTGATATAAGAGTAGCAATAACAATATTCTCAAGATGGCCACTGCGATCAACTAGATATCATAAGAAGTCTCTTAACGACAATCCCATCTAGATATGACCATTCATTGAGGAAGACTAGCAATAACAAGATTTTAAAGAGAAAGTCACTGTGAAGGCCATATTGAAAATCCAACCAGTATCATTTTCATTTAGGACCAACCAGACCAAGGGATGAATGTGTGTGTACAGTTTCATGGCAATCCTCCAAGTAGTTTATGAGGAGTGGCAATAACAAACTTGTGCTAATAGGTAGATGACATCAGAAGAGCATCCCATAAGCTAAAAATGATTAAAGTTACAACCAAACTTTGATGTGTCAGTCAAAGCAATCATGGTCTGTGCAGTTTATCTATGAAACAATAATACCTTTACCTTTAAATTCTGAATGTGGGGGTAGAATTAGTGTACTGCCTTCTGATGCTTTCTCTGGAATCTTCATCAGCATCTGCTTTTGGAGCTCCTTGTGATCTGAGGGATGGATACAGTCAAATACACTCATCCCCAACAAGCTGACCTGCAGCAGAAAAAATCCCCAACATATTTATCAGTTCATTATATTCCCTAAGAACAGCATAAACACTGATATCTACCATTATATATTCATTGCCAAACCTGGGCCCATAAACTTAACTGACATATTATAGTAGTCCGCTTATGCAAAATCAATGGTTACTGATCAGCTTGAAATGATGTGATCATTATATTATGATGTCACTTTTTACTGATATATCATAACACTTTCATCTCTGGGAGAAATTAGATATAAAATGATGCACATGTGAGTTCTGCACACAAAAAAAAATTCCTTTGAGACAATGTGAGTTTGACCTTTGACCCCAAAATCAATAGGCTTCTATCTTACTCAAAATGTAAGCTGTCCACAAACACTGATGGTACATGGCCAAGAACTGAAATGTTTGTACAGCAATCTGAGCATGAAATGAATAATCTATATATTACATGAGATAATTACAGATAACCGTGTGAAAAAATGTACATTTATTTTCGCTACTTACCTGGATCTGCAGTTAGTTAAAATTCTTGTCACAAATTGGCTGAATCCAAGTGGATTAGTATGAGAATACGGACACAAAACAAAATGATAATTTATACACAACATTTACTTTAACTTGTCTAAATCACATGTTTAATTTTCGATGAAAGGTCATAAAATCAAGTCTACAAATTCTGAATGCTGTATTACATCACTGTGGAATTGCTCTTTCAAAATTTGTAAAGTGCTATTGATTTGTCCTTTTCCTGATGCAACATGTTCTTCATTTTAACAAAATCCCTCTCTTTAACATTTGTTGTCATATAACATCCATGTGTCACATCGATAAAGTCGGTTTCACCTAATATTTGGTGCCATGTTTTTTTCAATATAGACTGGTCTGCTACTTAAGTGTGTATCAGTCCATAATGAATCTGTGACAAATGGTTCAAATTCAAGAAACCTGTTTTCTTGGAAACGTGTCATATACAGTTACTTTATATAGAAAATAATGCCAATAATGTACACAGCCAAATGGTTGCACATGTCAAAAATATAAGATCAGTAGATGGAGGTCCACAATGGATAAATGCATAGCAGCCAATAGGCACACAACACGAGCCTCAAACTGTACTCATTGTTCTATGTCTCACTCGTTCTTGACATCAACAGGTATAATCTTTGATCTGATCTTGGAAACATGTTGCTTTGTTTTGTTTTACATTAATTAAACCAATACCCTATAGCTAATTTTATTATCCAAGTACAGTGTGATCCCGCTGTAACACGGTAGTTGGGAGCCATAGAACCCGACCGTGTTATAGACCGAACCGTGTTATAAGCAACCAGGTCAGTTAGCTGAAGAAAATGATGCATGTACCCCAAAAAATGTGCGGGGGTCGGGGTGGGGTGGGGCGTAGGTAATAAATGCTGGCTCAAAAATACACGCTTCATTGGCACAGTTATCATCTTAAATCGATGCATATTAAATGAGAAATACACCTGCAGTGAAAACAGAGAAGGTATAGATAATATTTTACTTTATTCTGAGAACCATGCAATGGTACATATACATGTATACTGTTTATATATACATGTCTAATTTATAGCAATGAATAAAGTATCAACACCATGTACTCACCCGCGAATCACGTCACATACATTGAATCCACAATACAAGTAATTCTGTCAAAAATTTGCAAACACACACATTTCAAATATTCAATAATTTTGTCACAAGTCATATAGGAATGAATTCAGTGGAAAAAAATAGCACAATCACGTAACGAATGATGAAGCACATTTGCTTTTCAGTACGTCCCAAGTCGGTAAAAGTTTGCGTTTTAAGTGCCCTCTGTAGAGTTTGTAAGCATAAACTTTTTTCCTGTAAAAAGGAAACTTTCATGGCACAGTAAAAGTGTTCCAACCATGTTGGAAGATGAAACAATTCATCAGATTCCATTCCTTTTATTTAAGTTCGGTACTGACTTCCTTTAAAGAAAGGTTCTTTGTTTTTATTGAAGATTGTAGTCGGCTTTCTTTGATGAAGGGCGCATGCATTATTGAAGTCACCGCTAAAGGACAGCTTTGGAGAACCAAACAAATGCCCATTTCTTATTGTGGCGGCAACATCAAAAAACTGTATTGCATGATTGCGACTGATTTTTTTTCCCATCTGCTTAGTACGTTTTCATAACAATTATTGCTTCAAAGGTAATGTTTTCTTTGAAATTTCAGCTACTATTTTATCTGGGTACATTTTTTTAAAAAATGAATTGGCTGTCGTATGGTCAATTGTAGTTACTGCTCCTCTCTGCCTATTGAATAGAAAAGTGAGAGCTTCTTTTTATTTGTTTTTTTTCTTTTTTCATTTTTTTACATTTGTGGTAGTGAAGTGATGCCGCCTTCCATGCATGCGTCAGAAATTTAAAGAAAGGGTCAATTGATGATAGAGATGCAGGTGTTCTGGTCTGATGACAGGGATTACTACAGAAAATGTGAATGTTCTGAAGGATTTAATTTAATTCTGAGTGAAAAGAAGAGGAATTTTACTTACCATCTACATACAATACGTCAGTCTATGTAAATATATTAACTACTAGTGAGTGGCCGAAAATCCAACAAAAGATAGATTATGAGATAATGCCTCGTCCAGTTGATCTTCGCTACCAGAAATGTAAATTTGAAAAAAAAAGCGTATATCTCAAAACATACAGTACTCATGCTAGACGTCAAGATAAGTGGATTATGATATAACAATGCACTGTTAACATGGTTTGTCAATATGGACAAAGTATTTGTTTATGTAACAATAGATAAATTTCAGTGCATTTTGTATCAACTTTGCGGTTTCCTTTCATGGGGCCTCTGAATTTCTCCACTCCAAACCAATGGTTGTATATACAAGTTTAGACAGCCAACAATGCCGCTAATAAAAAATCACCAGATGGTATATTTTGCCGCCAATAAGGAAACAAAATCGCAATTTGCGACACTGGCAAAGCTCTGCGTGATTCCTGAATAGACTTTTTACGTTATTTTTTCATACTTTTAAGAAGAAAACTATTTTTCCGTGTATGAGAAAAATGCAAATAAAATTTCAGGAACCATGCCACGATCGTCTTGTATTATTCATACGCGATCTCTTCCCTAAAAATGATAATAATTTTTTAAAATTTTTTTCTTCATACTTTTAAGAAAGAATTTTTTTTTTCGTGTACGAGAGAAATACATGTATATGAAATTTCGGAAGCCACACCACAACCGTGTTATATCCGAATTCATGTTATAACGGAGCGTGCGATAGCAGGGTCACACTGTAATTATGAATGGGCGGGTACTCAGGTACCCACTGACACCTTTATTCATACCCTCAACTTCACAGAAAGCGCATTATCGTAAGATTTTTATACAGTTTACTAAAGACAATAAGAGTCTTGTGAAAAAAATTGTAAAGTTGATGACAAGTATGCAACACCATTGGAAATCTTAAGCAATTTACAACCTGGCATAAACTGGTCTAACAGGTTTTTTGTTGTAGAAAACTGAGGTGATGTCAACAACTGTCATACCAAAAACATGAACTCATAAACATACCCTTTTCTTTATACATCTGATAAACTCAACTATGCAAATTTTATGAATTACTCGTCCAGCTTTCATTTTATTGGCAATTAGTCTCAGGGTACTTTATCCCATATCTTTCTAATAAATGACCCTTACATGGAGATCAACAGTCAACTAAAAATATCACATGAAGATGCACATCAACCCATAAACTTCAGGGTCTGAATATAAGGCCAATGACCAATGGGTCCTGAAAGTGGCAAGTCCTGGATGTATTGTAGCAGATCCTCCAAGAATATAAGTGATCTGTAACTGTATTTGTCTATTTTCTATTATCTTTTTTCAGACATGTGTATAAAGTATAATGGATCATTTTGTTCATATAATGGTTCTAAATTATAAATAAATAAATGAAAACCATCTGATTTTGTGATTTTTGCTTCAAATAATGACCTTTGACCACATCTCTTTTCAACACTGCTGTTATTTATCGTCAGGAGTATGCAGATTTAGATCTAGAAAAAGCAGACTTTAATACACTCATGGTGAGTTATTCATCTAGTTATTTACCTTGACAAGTTGCCGCAACCTCTCACTGCATACTGGGCTATGCAAGACAATTAGAACAGACTGGTTGTTTTGATACTACAATCCTATAAAATATTTTCAAAAACTCTATTTTGGACACCAGTCTATGCATTGATTCAACACAATATTTTACAAGCTGTTAAGTATTTATTAATTTATCAGAACTCTGAAACTCAAAGCCAATTTTCTGATTAAGGATAAACTGGATGATGTCATGCCAGAAATTTATTAAAATTGGCTGGAAATCTTTTTAAAGATTGTCTGGTCTGGTAGAATACAGAATAGAACAATCTGCATGTCTGCACTGGAATGAACAAAGAATCAGACCTTAGCCCTGAACATTTTAGATACAGTATTTTCAATTGTCTAGACACTTAGTTATATACAATACTGTGTGATTACACTGTTGAGGAAAACTTGGTAGTGCCTAACTGTAATGTGTCAAATTTTGAATAAGTATGGAACCTTAAAATTGAACTCATTGTGCATTAAAATTTTATTACAGTCAAGCCAGCAAGGTCTTTGTGAAGGGTCACTTCGACCTGTCCTTCATGTCAGCTGTTAAACTTGAAAGGCCAGCATCTATGGCTCACTTAGAATTGACCTGGGCATCGCAACGCTGTCCTGAGAAGGTAAACATTAAAGTTACCGACCATAACTGCTTGATGTGAATCCCATGTCAAATAGTCATTTTCAAAGGGAAGTTGATATGCATCCTATTTCTCAGATTCTAGGCTGTCAAAATCTGATGAAAGAAATAATTATCTTGGGGAAAAATTAGGAACTGCCAATTATGAGTGGTCAGTTTAAATTAAGGCGTACACGTTGGAAGTAATGTTGAATTTAAAAGTTAACAACTTTAGTCGAATTCTTTAGTTCAAGAGTTTTCCTGCAAGAGGACAAGACTCGATGACTCGGGGGTGGGGGTTGGGGTACTAAAGAATAGTGCTTTCCTCGTTAAGCAAGAAATGGGACCAGGTGGCTGTCTTGTAAGAAAAGACAGGCTTTACTGCTAGGACACACAACTTCTGAAAAGAACATCATTAAGGGAACAGCTCCCAGGAACTGACCGGGACAGTCTGAAAGACAGAAGTCCAGAAAGAGATGAAGCGTTCAGAACAGAAAGATCAAGGAAGATCAACGTATACATGTGAAGGTGGGAAGACGTGTGATACAGGAAGACGAAGACAGAAAGCGACGCTAGGTGATGCAAATCAGGCATGGACATTGTGCTCTTTTCACCGCTTGTTACCATGAAGAACGAATCCAAATTAGAACACTGCTACTGAAATTCTGTTAACATCAATTTGTTTGAATTGAACCTGACACTATTAGTTTTTTTGTTAATGATTAAATTTTTTATTTTCTTGTCTAAAGGGGGCTCGTATTGTATTATTTCTTCTCAACAGTCTTGCTCAGTTCTCTGTTGATGTTCTACCTATCCACTCACACCAGGCAATAAAATCGAGGGAGGTCATCTTCTAGATAAAGACTGCCATATCTAATTAACCATCCCTCTTTACCAAGAGGGACAATTTTACACTATCAATTATTAAATTTGATTTAAGTTACCTGCATACAAATGCAATTAGCTAGCATATACTAAATTAATCAGATGCTCTTCAATTAATACTGTATAATGTTTATGTAAAATCAATGCTTCCTTCACTGCTCGAAATGACATGATCATAAATGTGATATCACAGATATGACTTTATTACCATGGCAGTATGACCTCTGGGAGAGACTGGAGGTAGAATGTTTCACAATGCACATCCAGATCAAGGTCAGTGACAATCACTGGATATGACACAAACAAACAGCAGAGTCCCTGATATACAACAGGGGATCTGTGTCTACAATGTTTACTGATGGGCATGTCTTGTACGAGAACTAAATCAGAATGGTTCTCAATTTCAGATCAGAAAGACACAGAGAATGAAAAGACAGGGAACTAGTCTTTTCTTGATTACCTACTGCAGTATAATAGTTGTATGTAATGGAATTCTGTCTCCTGAGATGATTATTATCAGTGTCTATTTGGCAAATGAGACCATGATCAGATTTCTTCAGAAATCTCAGTCACCAGCATTCAAATTTATCCTGAAAATAAAGAAGAAAAATACCTTGCCTGATGTGCATGAAATTGTTAAAACTTTGGTCAAAGTACACGAGTTATGCAATCTCCTGCAGCAGTATTATTTATTATTTACTTGTGTGCAGTGTCATTACCTGTTGAAGTCCAAGGTGCTGCTCAATGGACTCAGACACATATAGGATCTTTTTTGACCTTTTGCTGATGAAGACAACAAATCCATTAAATGCCTCAAGCAACAGTTCACCTTCATTCAGCATCACTTCATCCTCCACTGAAACATTAATAATTAATCATTAGTACATACAGCAATGATAATCCTAGATTGGCATTTTGAAAAAATGTATTACTGTAGTCCAAGAAGTCAAGACCAAAAATATTAATAAATTGAAATATTGCATCAATCAGTGTTCCCCCCGGGCCTTTTGCCAAATTAGTCCCAATATGCTATTATTTTATCCAGCTAAGCTTTAGAACCCAGATATGCTATGCACCAGTGCCTATTCACTTTAATATTTCCTGCTGTCCTTTATAAATTAATCTATTAAATAAACATCATGTCACCTAATTCAAAGCTCTATCATTCAAATAGCACCTGTTCTTACCTCTACATGGATATCTAATTTATGTAATATACATATGATTATGTAAGACAATCCATATATATATATTCAAACAGTTCCTTTACCAGCTCAAAAAAATTACACATGACTTTTTCAAGTTAAGCAAATTCTTAATGCTCAATCTGAAAAATGGCCACACCACATAAGATATATGACCCAGCTAGCCCACATTGGTCCAGTTACAAAGATCAGAGATTGGTGTCATCAATGGTGATTCCAAATCAGACAGTGAGATTGCCACAAAGAAAGAGCATAAGAAAAGTAGGACAGGCTTCAACATTGAAAAGCAGACTTCATATCCTTGGGTGAAATCTCTGGATTAGATGGTATGTTTTCCATATTGCTAAATTGTGATTCAGATCTATTTTGTTACCAGTGGCCATGTTGGCCATCAGATCATCACCATTTTGATTTATGACTAACTAATAAGATGTCTTCTAGTGAAAACCCCATGGAAATATGACTTTCTATTTAGGAGGAATAGTGATAACAAGGTTTCCAATGGCTGCAATGGTGGATATATTGGACATCAGATTGGTAACCTTTTCATTTAGACCAACTAGACACCATAAGAAGTCTTTTAGTGGAAAAGGGTTTGGAGAGTACAACTAATTTTAATGATGCAATACTTACCTGATGCTATTACATAGCTAACATTTCCAGGATGGAAATAACCCTTGTCTATATGATGAGAATTCATCCTCAAATAGGGTGCCTTTCTGGAGGATTCCAGAATCCTACCTTATAAGCCGGTGCATGCCCATTGGTACTCATATTTTTTTTAAGGATGAAGACCATTACTGGGAGATCAGTGCAGGGTGGGTGGAATGAATCTGGCAATAGCAGCATTTAAATATTGCATCATTAAAATTAGTTTTACCCCCCATTCCCAAACTGCATTTCAATATCAGTAATACATAACCTGTTGCTATTGTGTAGGTAAATTTGCCAGTTTGGTTGTAGGTTGATGCTCCCTCCCCCAAACAAAGCACAAGGAAATATTCATCCTTACGGCAGAAGTGTCCACTATTGTAAGATAGTATCCAGTCAGGCCACTTTCTGCACCTCAACTCTTGGCCCTAGCTAAAAAGAATGCCTTTGCTTTGGTGCACCAAGGAACTAGAAAGAGCAGTAAGTAGTGTGAAATCGCAAAAGTGTGGCTTTCATCATAATGTCCATATGAGGCAAAACAGGCCCCTGAGGTTGCAATACACTGTAACTTGAACCTCACGAGCTTTATTCTTCATGAATGAAAAGTAACTCATGGTAAGGGACTGATAAGCTCTATTGATTGTTCTGACAATTTACCTTGAAATAATGGACGCTGAAGTATCAACCAGACTCTTAAGAGGGAAGAAAAGATGCTTCCTACCCTTTCTCTGAACTTTTTAGGCAGCAAATAGAAATGTAAAGCCCTAACTGGGCATACAAGTTTATTTTGATTACCTCGGACAAAGATACGGTTGAGATGGAATCTGTATAAGGAGAAGAGCTACCAATGGAAGTGATTTGTTTGCTAAAGAACTAACCTGGTCAGCTTTGGAGACTTCTTACGATGTCCAGTTCATTTTAAATGAAATGGTGCTGATCTGACATCAAATATGACAACGGTGACATCCATCATCAAAATCTAACCACACCTCCTCCTAAGTGGATGGTCATATCAATGAGAATTTTCACTGCCAATCTGACGTCCAATTTGATCATGACAGCAACCATCTTGAAAATCTTGTTATTGCCACTCCTCCTATACTGATGGTCATATAAGCTTTGGATTTTCACTTAAAAACATCTGATGATGTCTACTTGGTACCAAATGAACATACTGCCCATCTGCTGTCAAATATGGCCACCACTGTGGTCATCTTGAAAATCTTGTTATGGCTACTTCTCTTGAATGGATCATAATATCAATATTGGATTTTTATTAAAATACTTCTTATGATATCTAGTTGGTCCTAAATGAAAATTGTGCCAGTCTATTGTCCAATATAGCCACCTAGGCATTCATATTGCAAATTTTGTTATGGTCACTCCTCCTGGATGGATGATCATGTCAGCATGAGGTTTTCACAACAAGACAAGAAAATGGTGCCAATCTAATGTCAAGTATAGCCACCATAGCAGACATCTTGAAAATCTTGCTGATACTACTCCTCTGAATGGATGGTTATATAAGCATTGGGTTTTCATTTTATGATGTCTAGCTAGATAAAATAAAAATGATGCCAATCTGACATCAATATGGCTGCATGGCAGTCATCTTACAAATCTCACTAAGACAATTCTATTTGAACAGGTATTCATATTGACATGGGTTTTCACCAGAATACTTTTTGTGATGTCCAGTTGGTCTTAAATGAAAATACATGTACTTCAAATTTAATGTCCAAAATTGCTTCCACAGCACCAGCCACCTTGAAAATATTGTTATTGCTACTCATGAATAGAAAGACATAACTTGAGGATATCTGTTATCTCTACTCCTCTCCAAATGGATGGCTATATCAACATGTGGTTTCCAACAGTAGATTTCTTATGATACCTAGATGGTCTTAAACTCCTAAACAAAAATGGTGCCAGTCATACATCCAATACAGTTCGTCTGGTCATGGGGAAATTCATCCACACATATATGAAATCTTGAGAATGAATAAGCTCGAATTTCTCTAGGTTGGGTAAATGCCCTGCATGGTCACCACAGACCAACTAGATCATGGGATGAATTTATCTACAAATTTTCAAGGCAATCCTACAATTAGTTTAAGAGGAATAACAATAATAAACTAGTGCTAACAGACAGATGCAAAATTAAAAAAAGACCATCCAATAAGCTCTTCTGGTCTATGACCAGTAGAGATAAAAACCAGCATAAAAGGAATACTATCCTTTAAAGACCATATTATAAAAAAGGTGTGAGAAGGATCAAACATAATAAAATATGCAAGCTGGTATAGAACCTCCTTCCTTGAGTAAAACTCTGCAAAACTCCATATAATGTAAATTTTTGAGAATTGTATCTCAACAAAATTACGCAAGGAAGGCCACAAACCAAACTGGTAGAGATAAGGGGACTAATACCTACCTGAGGACCAGAAAACTATATGAAGTCCAATAAACTTGATCTTAGTAAGACACAACAAAAAGTTACCCTAATGCCCAGAGTTGGTGGGGTGGCGGTGGTGGTGACCTAACAGCAAGGTAACGAAGAACCATAACTGAAATTGTCAAGAACTCTCAAGTGAGCTTAATTCTAACTCTGGAAACACTTGGACTGAGTGTAAATAGTCTTAATAATCAAGATAAATGTAAAAAAATTAACAATTCATGTTAACAGACAAAAAGCAAAACCAATTTTTTTGTGAAGTGTAAATTTTCCAACCATTAAGGTGAGAACATCCAGAAAAAAAGATGAGGACAACTGAGCATGTGCCAGGTTATAACTTTGGCTACTTGAATCTTCCCTATGGGAAGATGAATACTCATCATATTGACGAGGGTAATATCCTACCCAGAAAGGATAGCTATGCAATAGCAATGGGCTACATATTACTCACTGTTACGTGTAGGCTTATACAAAAGTAACAAAAGAAAAGAATGAAGTCAACAAGCTTTGTAAATTTAACAAAATAATTTATTTCCCTAAAAAAATACGTAAAAATATGAAATGGGACTTATGGTTTGTGAATCTAATCCAAAAATTAATCCTAGAATTAAAAAATATAAGTCCTATCACTAAAAAGTTCTAATTGAATCCAAGTTCGAATCTCGATGAAGTTCCAATATGGAAGGCCATGATGTCAGATGAGGTCGTTGTACTGATGGCAATAATTCCTCATTGAATCACAATTTATAATGTTCCCATTTAGAATTCCAGAATAAATTTCCACTGTATGTCTTTGTCCCAGAATTTTATAAAGAAGACGAGTATTTTCCAGGGTGAATAAATTGTTTTAAATAAAAAACTCAAATCAAATGGCAACAACAGGAATACCTTTTGGCCTGAAGGTATAATTTACGACTGATCAGATCCACTAGAAAATGTCTGTTTTAACCCATGATTTTAGATCACATGATGGCTCACGTGGTCACTTAACTTGAACAGCGCAGTAAAACAAATGCCAATTTGCACGTAGGCTAGAATAGCCCTATCTAAGAATCAGACTCCCACACTGGAAATAAATTTAAAAACAAAACTGTTTACAACAGACTAACACGTGGGTTGAACATGACCTTGGTAATGACCAATCATTTCACTCAATGTGTACAAAATTGGAACCAAGGTCAAGAACTAGGTCAGCTAAAAATAAAATGTAGCAATCGAACTAAGTTGTTATCAGGTCAAAACAGAAAACTGAACCTTCTGAAAAAATGTCAAATCCAGTGAATAAAGTTACCATTACAATAATGTAATGAAATAAAAATAAAATAAAAGAGAAATTTAAAACTAACATACAAGCAATTAAATAACATATAGGTAACACTCACATTAAAACTCCATGTTCATATGACCATTCATTCAGGAGTTGTAGCAATATGAGTTTCAAGATGGCTACAACCATGCTGAACTGGGGATTGGCACCATTTTCATTTCGGACCAAAAAAACATCATTTGATGTCTTCTGGTGAAAACACTATGTCATTGACTTTCTGTTCATGAGTAGTAACATTCACAAGCAGTAGCAATAACAAAATTGTCAAGACTGCCACTGTGGCTGCCATATTGGCTATCAGGTCAGCATGATTTTCATTGAAGACTGACTAGACCTCATAAAAAGTCTGCTGGTGAAAACCACATGGCAATATGACTTTCCATTCAGGAGAAATAGCAATAACAAGGCTTCTAAGATAACTGCTCTGGTGGCCATACTGGACATCATATTGGCACCATTTTCTTAATACCAACTAGATACCAGAAGAAGTCATTTAGTGAAAACCCCATGCTGATATGACCATCCAATAAGGAGGACTAGCCATAACAAGATTTTCAAGATGGCCACTATGTCAGCCATATTGGATATCAGATTGGCACTATTTTCATTCAGGACCAAATAAACATCATAAGAAGTCTTCTGGTGAAAACCACATGTCAATATGCCTTTCCTTTCAGTAGTAGCTATAACAAGATTTTCAAGATAGCCACTGTGGTGGCCATACTGGACAAGAGATCAGCACAGTTTTCACTGAGGACCAAATAGATAACATATGAAGTTTTCTAGTGAAAACTTCATATTGACAAGACCATCCATTCAGGAGTATCAGCATTAACAAGACGGTAACTGTGGTTCCCATATTGGACATCCATGTGTAATTGTTTTCATTTAGGATTAACTAGACCACAAGATGAATGTGTCAAGTTTCATAGCAATCTTCCAAATAGTTTTAGGGTGAGTAATGGAAACAAACCTATGTTGTTTGGTGGTTGAGGACATGCAGTCAATGTATGATAATCACAGGTATGTCATGCATTTTTCCAATCAGTCTGGTTGGTTAGTAATTTAAAACTTCTTCAAAGCTTAACTGTACAATATATTCCCAATATTAGTGTGTGGGAAGTAAAAAGACCACTCAGATAACAGCCATGGATTATATGCCTGTTTCCTAACAGTACATTATCAACTCTACTGGCATACAATGAAGAGCTCTGCAATTCTGTTTTAACTCAAATGCACCATATCAATGCTAAAGAAACATCATTATATCCTCATAGTTATTTGACAGAAAATATATATGAATGATTTCCAGGGACTTTATCTTCATATCTTAGTCTTCCTGATATGGCAATGCATGCTCTTGACTTGAGTTTGACTACTGACAAAAATATGCAGTAGATTTACAGCTCAAAACTGTGTCCACTATCTTAATCTGGTACCTCCATTATAAAACTTTCCTATACTCTAAAACCTACTCCAAAATTTTTCTGACCAGCTCAAAAGACTGGGCAACTGTAAATTCTGAGTAATAAAGACTGGGGTAACATTTATTACTCAAAATGTTGAGTAACGTTTGACAATGGAGAGGGCTGGGTAAATGGATAGACTAATGGAACTAAAGTGGCAACACCTATGACTAACTAGCAGGCTGGTTTCCATACACAGATGGCTATGATACAACAACAAATTCAATAGGGAGTTGCTAAATATAGAATTCAAGGACAACAGTCACTGGATATAACAAAAAAATGCTTTAAAATCTATTAAACATGTAATTTATTCAACCTTGTTTACTTCCTCTTCGAAATAATTAGCTTGTTTATTAAAAACTGCTTTGAACAACTAACCTCTTGGAGAACTGGTGTGTTCAACACATTGCCTTGAAAATTACAAAGAGAGAAACATTACTGAGAAAAAAATATTTGGCACCCCAACTTTTAGAACATTTTTTTTTTCAATTAAGCTACACCTTATTTAATGCTTCTGACATTATAAAGTGCATCCAAAACAAAAACATCACAATCACTCATAAAGATGATCCCATTTATGCACATTAATTGATCATTCTTAATCACATTTTTATATGAAATAAATTTTGTATCTAACATTGGGTACAATATCATCTTACTCATTCAAAAAACAATTACTGATGATAAACTTGACTATAAATACATGTAATTTGGTTTACCATATATACCTGCTTATAGGTTGAGTTGATATATGCAAACTGTGCAGACGCAGATCTGCTGTTACATAATATCCTGTAGATAAGGATCTATGCTGCTTGTAGTTAACTGGACTTAAAAGCAAGTAAATATGGTAAACTGAAATCACCTTCTATAAATCCTCTGCCTACTCTAATTCTTTGTATACATTTTGCATTATTTCTTTGGGGATACAACAGCAGGAAAAATTATTATTTTGCGGTGGATAACCTCTCTTGGTTGGCCTTGCTTAAAAATGTGCATGCACTGATTTTGTCGGATGCATTACTGGAATGGTTGTATAACAGTCTTGCAAGGAATATGATCAAAAAGCAGTAACATAAACGGAACAATGACCATTTAAAAGTATATGTAATCAGATTATCAAACATAGTACCAATAGCTGAAATAGTCAGTCCTATATATATGCCTACACAACATATTAGACCCATTGCTTTAAGATGTATGATTGCGTGATTCACATTTATTTCTTAAATTTGTGCTGAAAAATCAACCAAGCATGCTACTATTACGCATCATATTTTTACACTCAACCTTTATGTCCTCAAGACTATTGGCACATCAAGTCATTCAAGACTGTTGGCACAAAAGCACATTCAATACTGGAATTCATTGAAAACACTATATTTTTGGACTTGTGATAGAATTTTAGAATTATTTGGGATTTAATTCACAACACTAAGTTCCTTTTAAATTTTCACTTTGTATTCTAGGGAAATAAATTACTTGCTGAATTTTACATTTTACTTTTTCTGTTTCTTAGTTTAAGACCAAAGAGATGCAAACATCAAAACTGTTGGCACATCAGTTCATCCATGACTACTGGCAAATCAGCACATTCACTACTGGAATTCACTCAGAACACTTTACACTTTTGAACTTCTGATAGAATGTTTAGGATAAATTGGGATTTAATTCACAATTTTGTTGTTTTAAATTTTCAACTGGAGAAATAAACTATTTTTTGAATTTTGGTAATCTTGTTCCTTTTACTTTTGTCTGTTACTTAGTTTAAGACCATAGAGTTATAGGAAGAGGAACTCTTAATATGTTGGAAGATAGGCTTCTCATCCTTTCTTGTCACTTTAGAAGAAGCCAAATGAAACCTTAAGGCCCTAACTGGGCAAAGAAGCCTGATCATCCCCAACACAGATACAAATGAAACTGGGAATCTCAGTATGAAATGGTGCGAATGAAGGTAGCTGATTCTTAGTCAAAAACCCAGATTGGCAAATAAGAGAGACTAAATTAAAGTTAGTATTGAACTATAAAGAACTGTTTTCCACTGACAAGGCATGATACTCACCCATCCTCCTCACATATGCCATGGACAGCAGGGGAAAAAAAGACTCATGAGAAAGGTTTTCAAAGAAGCTTCACTCATGGGTTCATAACTGGGTTTTGACAATGCCAAAGAACACATGGAAGATTCCATCTAATCATTACTGGTCTCTGAAGCTCAAAATACCTGATGAAATCAGAAAGATAAGTGTCTGACCCAATGATAGAACCCCTAGAGAACCTGAGTGTTAGAAAGAGTCACCCTATAGCCCTTAATAGTGGACATGGAACATTCTATTTCCTTGAGAAGAAAATCTACAACTGCACTCAAAGGGGGGCAGCAAGGATCAACAGGTTTCTTACAACACTACTTTGCCTTGTAAACCCTGGAAGGAGACTGTCTCCTAGCCAAGGCAATGCAGTTGGCAACTTGTTTCAAAACTGGTCCTGGCAGATATATTACTTGAGATGACCCAAAAGTGCAGATAGAGAATCTATTACAGTACTGGGGAGGCATAAATGGGGAGTCTCATAGCTAACAAATCCAGCAAGTATCTTTCTCACAGTTGGAAAAGT
The DNA here is from genome assembly GCA_016617855.1 of Megalonaias nervosa. NCBI lineage: Eukaryota > Metazoa > Mollusca > Bivalvia > Unionida > Unionidae > Megalonaias > Megalonaias nervosa. Next base: position 40,618 of record JAECUM010001086.1, read on the forward strand.
GGCTCTGCTACCAAATGGTGTAGAGACCATTCAGTGAGGACCACAGAACCCCTCTGGACAGATGTCCATCAGCATATTCTTCTTACCTGGAGTACTGCAGCTTCAAGAGTGATCTTCACCAAGGCAGCCCATTATTTTATCTTAACTTATGGAGGAAAAAAGGGAATATAATGGAGGTACTAATCCAATTCCCTTCCCTGGATGGGTCCATACTACCCAATTCCTATCCTCATCAGGTTCAAATGGTAATAAGGCAAGCAAAGGCTACAGGGGGAGGTTATCAACCCAATCCCTGTCTCCAGTCTCCAGACTGATAATCAAACTCTGGTGGTCATTTAACAATGTTTAAAGCCTGGTGACCAGTGGATGACCAATGACTGGCACCCAATGATAGGTCACCAGTGATGAAGATTTGATGGATGAGTCCACCTTTAGTACCAGTCACAGGGACAGCAACTTTAAGAGGGTGATCATCATCACAAAACATGAGGCATGACTTGCTCTTAGGTGTTTTCCCACCTTTGGGTGGGGCCATAGCAGTCATTGGTACTGATGTTATAATGACCGGGATCTTAGGACCTTAGGTGATCTCCAATTAACTGAAGTCGCACAATGTTTTTGACCCATTGGGGCAGTGGTCTTCCAAAAACATGGAAAGAAGTCAAGACCCCGCCCCCCTCAAGAAAGGAAGAGGTCATTCACTGAAGATGTTTTGGAAGAAGGGTCCTTCTTCATCGCCCTGTGCATGCAGTGACTTTCAGCTAATTCTCACACCTGGTCAGACCAAAGACAATTGGACAATCATCATGTATGCACAACTTGTACATGCTAAACTGGTGTGGGAGTGTCCCACAGAACTTTTTCTGCACACATTTGATACACTTTGCAACATTATAAACTGTATAAAAAATATATTTATCAAAAAAACAACAGGAACCAAAATTGGGCAGACAGTACTTTCCCTAGCATCAGAACAATGGAAGAGGATATAATTTCATGACGCACTGCTTGTTAAGGTGAAAAGACTTCCTAAGTTTATAAAAAGAACACATATAATACTCAGATAAAGCAAGGATGGAGGGGGGAAACACTCAATTGCTACAAAAAGTTAAGTCAATTGCAGGAAATTATTTCAAACCCGAAACGAAAGCAAATTTTGATTACCGAAATAACACATATGTAATGCATATGTCAAATGATAAAATAAAATTGTAGTCCATAAGTCTGCTGCACCTAAGGAGTCATTATCCAGGGGAATTTAATTTTTTCACCCTATATATTCCCTCCATTCAGTGTCATAGCAACAATTGCAAAAGATCTGGTAAGGGAGGCAATCAAAGCTGTTTGCCTTTGGCCAACTCAGGTTTGGTTTCTCATATAATTACAAAGAATATGTCAGATTCCAGTCCTTTGTCCAAAGTGGAGAAATTTGCCCTAACTCTCAGCATCAAGAAAGCCATGCACTGTTTCACCAAATGCCTTTGATAGGCTGCATTGTGCCATGGTTGAGTGGACAGTCATGGACTCCAGAATCAGCTACAAACTTCTCTATCTGATGGAGATGGTCTACAACAAATAACAAAACCTGACATGGAAAAGTTGAGTTTTGTAGTGTAGTGAATGAAATACTAATCCCAATAAACCCACTGTAACCATGTTATTTTATATTTTATTTCTCTTCACAGACAAGGGTCTTCTTATAGTGTTGAAAACATGCATAGGTCAATTATGGCACTAACTTTGTATTGGGAACACAGAATTAATTGACAATAACCTGATTAGCAGTAGTGAGAGGTATTTTTGGTTGCACAACCTCCAAAATTCCAGATACTACTTTACATCGTAAGTTAAAAAGTTTTAGATCTTGTAAGCAGTTTGTTCCCCTGCCATACTCTAAATATAAAACTGTTAACTTTAAAATTGATCTTTTTGATTACAACAGGATTCAAGCTCTTGCATTACATGGCTATTCAAAATAATAAGCTCATCTTCAATGTCCCAGTGCTTACGAAGACTTCAGAACCAAGGAAACCTCTGAAATCAGCTAAAATTCAGTTATACTGGCAAAAGTGTCTATGCCCTGTAACTATTCTGAAAGCCCATCGTTAGGCAACCAGACATCATAACAAATAAAGAAAAGTACATGTATTCATTTCATTGAAAACTTTTTAACTGACAGCCATTTCACGATCTCATGTTGGGTGAAGAATGTTCTCAAGATGGTGGGTATAGACACCATTATTTAAAGACCAATTAGTACATGGAGCATCCATATATGCTGCTTTGTCTGCAAGTGTATCTTTGAAGCAGATGTTGGATACTGTAGACTGGTGTAAAAATAATACTTTCCATTGTTTTTACTACAGGGATTTTGTCCAGCCAGAGATGTTCACTTATGCATTCCTCCAGAAATAGGGATATAAGGAGCACTTTTATTTTGACAGAAATGTGCTTGTGTGTAACATAATGAGGGACTTTATTATTATTGATTATATGTCAGTGACTTCCGAAAATAAAGGAAGATGACTGTTTGGCAAACCCTCCCATCTGCTGGGGTGTCCTAGTCACCCCTGTCTCTGACCAGTTTCGTTACTACTGTATCTCATCAGAGGGAATAACATGGGTTCATTCGTATATTCAACTGTTCACTGTATTATGTCAGCCTGCAGTTTATATACCCCTTTGTCGCCGGTGATGCCGGTGCAGCTGGTATAGCTACTGGTAAGGTCTTATGACTTGTATTGTTGCGACTCATAAATGTAGCATCCGGGCTCTGAAATAAACCATTGTCTTGTAGCTGTATGTTTGGATACATTAAATTTGATTTAAAGAGGGGTACAAAAAAAAGAAATGACTAGCAAACTCTAAGAACATTCATTTTGGTCTACAGAAACTTTGTTCTCTTTACAAAGCCACAAAGTTATAAATTTCTGCAAAGCAAAACACAGAACTGCCATGTTATTATATAACCCATCTGTTGAAGTGAAGTCCGCTGGAGTATCAAATTGATTATTGATAAATAGACCTTGCAGAATCTTGAGGATATCAATGGGGTTTACATACAACCGTGTATGATTTCTTCCTCATCTAACACGGTTCTACTAGGTTTACTTTCTTGTTCTGTGTGCTCCAGACAATTGTTGGAGCTAAGATGTCTTAAGCTACCACTTAGTTTGAAGAATTATTTTCAAACTCCATTTGACTTGTTGATTCTGTATTCAATAAATTGGTTTGTTCATTGTCAGTAATGTCCAATCTACTGACTAGGTCAAGGGGTCCTCAGTAACATATTGTTCCTTCGTAAACAATGAAGGGCTATTGACTCCTGTCAATATCAACGGGCAATGTTCATTAATTAATCTGATTTTCTGGATGTTACCTTTCTTGTGGAGTTAGACAAAGAGCATTTTGGTATATCATGAGATTGATCTTCTTTTCTTTTAAAGATCTTTCCGCAGTTACTGCAAGTCACTCTATTGCCGACATGTGTGATCCTCAGTCGCGCTAGAGATTGGTGATGTTTACATATGGAATAGCAGTACACGCATTGGTGATTCATTTTACTGTGTAGCAGTAGCACAGCAGAGAGAGACTGTCATAATTTGTAACGTAACCAGACGCTGGGGCAGTATTTTGAGGGAAATGATTTCCTCAGAAGAGTGGAATATTCCAGCATGATGACATCTTAGTTCACATGTGAGGGAAAATAATAATAAATTGAGTTAAGAGTAATTGAACTCCCCTTTAGACCAAGATGTTAATCCCTACTGGATGTAGAGTATGTAATTGGTATATCCAATAAAGTTTTCTATCTTTCCTAAAGATAGTGCTACTAGAAAAGGATGTGACAGAAATACATCACAATATGGTGAAAAATCTTGTAATACAAATTCACGACAAAGGGGAATTAGATAAGATTTTTCTTAACCTCATCAGTGACGAAATCCATGCTCAAAGTTTTATCTCCTCCCTGAAATACATAAATGCCTTATTCCAGGAAAAATCCCTGGAAGACCAATTATCAGTGGAAACAATTCACCAATGGAAAAATTAGCAGCCTCGTTGATGAACACATCAAACCGTTCATAAAATTAATACCTTCCTATATCAAGGACATGACCGAAAGTTCAAACGATTCACAATTTACCAGATGAATTCTTCTTGGTCACATCTTACGCCAATATTTTCATGGGTGAGCTTGAACGAAATATGCTAAAATCAGCACCCTATAAACTGTACATCTAAGGTTTATGGATGATATATTTATGATATGGATCGGCTCTGAAATGGAATTAAATAAATTCCACTCATACTGTAACAGTTGCCATTAAACTATTAAGTTTACAATGGAATATTCGAAGGACAAAGTCATATTCCTAGATACTACAGTTATTCGTGAAAATAACACAACAGTATTTTATTTATACTGTAAACCTACAGATAAACATTGCTATCTACATTACGATTCCTTCCATCCATACCAATGTAAAAAAATCAAGTCCATTTAGTCAATTATTAAGAATTAGATGAATCTGTACTAAACAACCAGACTTTGAAAAACATGCCTCCCATTTAATTCAATTTTATGAAAGAAGAGGCTATCCAACAACGATCCTAACAGAGGCTTTTCAATAAGCAAGCCAGCTAGATCGTTCAGAAGTACTCAAACCGATTCAAAAAAGTTCAGTGCATTGCAATGTGGTACCAGTTATACGATAAAGAAAATTATTTCCTCAAATATGCAATCAAAAATCTCTGGCCCATTTTCGAACTGAGTCTCACAGAGCTTTTTCATGATCAGCCGAGTTTTGCAAAGAGGACTGGTTATAAACTCAGTAACCAATTAATAAGAGCTAAGTTTTCTAGCAAACATCCTGGTCTTACTGGAAAAATGTTTGCAAACAAAGTATTAGACTTCAAGACCATTAATTGCAGTTACTGCAATAAATTGGACAAATCTAAAATCTTTAAAAGTTCATTTACTAACCTCAAATATAAATCTAAACTTACAGGACACTGTACCACATGTAATGTCATCAATTTACTCACCTGCAAGATATGTGGTAAACAATATGTAGGTGAAACAAAAAGGGAATTCCAAGTGAGAATAAATGAGCACTTGAGGGATATCCATAATCATAAAGATTCCCTGGTGTCTAAGCATTTTAATCAATCTGACCACAACACAGATTGTGTTAAATATCAGATAATAGAAATTATTAAATCTGATCCAGAACTCTCCAGTAGCACTATCTTTAGGAAAGACAGAGAACTTATTGGATATACTAATTACATATTCTACAACCAGTAGGGAGTAACATCTTGGTCTAAATGGGAGTTCAGTCATTTTCAACTTCTGAAAATAAACTTTGCATAGCTTCTAAATGTTGGCATTCTGAATATTAAATCTGAAGATCTTCAATCTCACAGGCTTTTGATGTGATTGATGTGGAGGATTCTTTAAAACATTTAGCCAAAAAATGGTGAAGTCCCCACTCCAGTGCCACATTCCTGCCCTTTCTTGCATTGTCTGGACAACAAATTTCTTCTCTCTTTAAAAGGACCCCAAGCAAAAAAAGTTGTATGGGTATTAATATATATGGTCATATGGCAAAACCGGTTTAGTCTTAAAATCCATAAATACTGCCTGGTAGACAGCTATGAGCAACTTCAATTCTCCAGCTTTTGGCCAATTTTTCAAAGAATCCTCCTGATTTATTGCATCAAATGCATGTGGGGGGAGGGTTTAACAACACTAAATGGGAGAGAGATATTTTGTCTATACCATTATCCATATTAATTAAAATATAAAGAATAATGAAGGGGGGGGATTAATTCAAACTGGTTCAGATGTGTGCAAAATACTGATAATCATGGCATGGATAATTAGTGCTTTACTGCATGCAAGAAGATCTTGACATTCCATGGGTCTGAATATCTCAATGTAAACCAGTTGGGTTTCTTTTTTGCAAGGGAGTATATAAAGTTCAACTGCCACAAAGACCTATTCAGCAAGCATTATGAGTGAGCTTTATTAAACTGTTAGCATATTTTAGTAAAAGATATTAAACTGTTAAAGAGAAACTTATTACCTATGTCAGTGGATTTACACATGGCAGAACCATTCCTGGGAAGCTCTTTTGTGAATTGTCCATTGCTTTGGCAACTAATCTGTGGCTTTTCAACACTGGCTTTTGCCATATCTGGAAATATACAAGATATCCACTGTTTATTGTATTATTAATCTCTCACAAACAAGAGTAGAGCATATGGAAGTAAAATCTTTTAATGAATTTGTTAAAATATAATGTGAGTTATTCACCGATTTCTCCATGATGGATCAAAAATAGTCAAAACACAGATGTCATCAAGAGATGACGTTTACCTTTTAAATAACAAAAAAGTAAACTAAAACAATAATAATAAAGACATTTTTTATTGGGAAGAAAATGAAATTGATTTCTTTGCTTGACAAAAAAGTGCACCCAGAGGGGCATGCAGGATCAAGATGTAGGGGACATAAGAAAAGAAACTGAAGTAAACCTTTGAGCATACACTTTATGTACGACACTATCCAGAGTGGCCATGAGACAAGCTATTTTATATTAACAGAATAAGATTTAACTGCCATGCTGCGCTTTGAGCACAGGACATTTTGACCAGTGTCCCCCAAATCTTTGAAACATATGCCTACAACTATCCTTAGTACATGTCTTTCCATGTTTGTGTTTGGAGCCAGCAATGGCTAAAGGCGATAAAATCTGTAAGATGGCAATTGTGTTTATATGTTTGTGTTTTTAACATAGCTAAACAATTTTTGTCATATCGCTATGATGTGTGCAGTGTGGCAGTTTATGGTGTTGTCTAGCACTGGGGCATCATGCCACAGACGTGTGGCATGTTCACATTATCCTGATATCAAGCCAACCAGTCCTAATGCTAACCTCCTAATGAGTAACACCAAACAAGGCAGCTGCAAATACCATTTTTATCGCCAAACAAGGCAGCTGCTAGTACCATTTTTATAAGTTGGTGGTATGACTCGGCCAGGCTTCAAACCCGTGACCTCCCACATCTGAGGCAGACACTCTAACCAATCAGGCCACTGGAGAAATCTAAGATGGCAATTTCAAAACAGGAGATCTGGCAACGAAAACATTCAAGTTTGCGGTACTATGCTGAGTTGCAATGCAACATCTTTCACTGTCGCTAGTGTAATGCATTTTCGAGGTTGAAGGCATACCTACCCCAACAAAAATTTATTCTCAAATAATGATGAAAGGGCCTACATTCATATACTTACACAATATGTAATTTAATCAATGAATTATTAATTTGAGGAAAAAATGAAAATGATTTTGATAAATGCTGGTGGATAAGGAGTGATCACTGAAACTAAATAATAGTAAGACCCATAACAGAAAAGTCGTAAGTGCAGCTCATTTGATGTGAACCAGATATTCAAATATGTTGATGTTTACATGAGATAATTGAGTACCTGATAAAATGTTTATTACAATAACGTAAGTGTTCAAGGAAAAGATGATAGTTCATTGCAGACAACAAGGTTAGTGTAGCAAAACTTGCAAAGCCAGTAAGATTATCTCAATTTTTACCACTACTAGTGCATATAGTTTCTACTATTTTCCTTTGCTCCTCTAAAATCTTGCATGTTCCCAACATTTGGAGGATGTAGGTTACAGTTTCACTTGTCCTTGAGAGCTGAAACACTGAAATGTTAAAAAGTGAGAGAGCCTCGGCAGGATAATTAATTGTTAAGTAATGAGAGAGTGGTGGTGTGTGACTCAAAATGATATTGAATTGTCGAGTAAAGAGAGTGGGGTGGGAGAACTCAGCATGATATTGAATTGTTAAGTAATGACAGGTGAGGTGTGGGACCTCAGTATGATATTAAATTTTTAAGTAATGACAGGTGATGTGGGGGACCTCAGCATGGCATAACACTGTAATATTTTTTCGCACAAGAATTATTTTCACTAAAAATATATTGTTTTTAAAAATGGCCCAAAGAAAATAACTCACATATAGCTTATAAATTAGTTACAAGTATATTCATTGCTCATACAGGACTTTTTATGCTTATTGAAAACTCACAAGTGATGTAGAGGTGAATGATAACAGGCAAGGCATTTCACTGGTACATGAAGTATACTTTACTTAAAGTGACGTATTGTTGATTTCCAAAGAATTTAGACTTGGTCTCGACCCCTATATGTGCATGAAAGTACATGCATAAGTGTCTTTGCCCAATAGTGTTCATATATTCAAACCATAGTGGTCACTAATGTCACAGGTGAATAACCTCAACTGTATCACTATGTGTTTAGGAATTAATTCAAAATAGAATCAGGATCTTTTTAACTATTTACACCTATGTGTAATTACAAGAATGTAATCCAAGTACTAATATCAGTTAGAATTAACTATGATGAATAGCTTCTGCTGTGCTCAAGTGAAGTCACATGGGCAAATTTCATAGCAAAATGACCAAGAAGAGCTCAAAAACCTTAATTTCTAGATGTTCTGAATATGGTCCATATGACACGCAACCATCCATATCTGATATGTGCTAGCTGACTTTCTGAGTCATTGAACATGCATAACCAAGTTCAGACACATATGATGCACCAACGACTGTAATTTTAAGCAAAAGCATTCCTACCCCACCCTAGCCCTACACGTTGGAGACAGATCAAAATTTAAAAGCCCCTATGTACATCTATAAATTTCACCTGCTTTCAATAATTTTCCTTTACAACTGTTTCATAAACTTAAGCTTTCATTCTGTAATCTTCTCACAAATGTGTCACCAACTTTAACTTTTTCCATTGGTAGTACAATTTTGACACATTTGAAATAAAATATGAAGTGAAACCACACTAATTCAGTTGTTTATTTTCCACTTTTCCTTCTGTGCACAAAGCAATTTAAACATATTTCTCTGTAATATACTTAATAATAAATCAACAATAGTCTTTTACCATGTGCAGCTCTCACTGTCTGCACATAAGAATAATTACCTACTTCCACTATGCAACTTTCATGACCTATTCTTGCTATACAAACTTTAACACTCATATGATTAGTTTCTTTCTACTTACATAAACTTCATTATTTCTGTCCTTGAACTGGAAAACTGCAACAGCTGAGCAGCTTGATAACTACATTTAAGTCAAAATAAAGTGTACACATACATACACACTGCTCCAGTGCCCTAAGTGGTTAGAGCACCTGCCTTGGATTTAGGAGGTCATGAGTTTGAACCATGGCTGCGTCACACCAAGGACTATTAACAATGGTTCTAGCAGCTGCCTTGCTTGGTGCACAGCATTAAGAGGTTAGTGTTTTAGATTGGCTGGCCTGGTGTTTGGATAATGTGGATGGATAGTACATGATACTACATGTCTGCAGCATGATGCCCCAGTGCCAAACATCACTATAAACTGCTACACTGAAGACATCGTAGAGACATGACTGAAAAATTGTTAAAGCTACATTAAAAATCCAAATCTCACACAAAGGTCTGGCTCATAATGTCAAGCACTCACCATCAAAGCACTCCTGTGAAATCTGTGACCTTTGTCCCAAGGTCGAAAGGATTGGGTATCACCAGAATGAATTGTCCTAGCATCATAATGATTCATCCAAAGAACATATTAATTTCATAAACTGCCTATAGAAGTCCCTGTGTTTTTGCTTTAATTTATTGGGATATTTTAAGGACACAGCAAAATCAAATTTACACTCCATGATTGAGCCTTAATTACTGATATATCCATCATGAATGCATCAAATGACTTAATGACCTAGCTGCAAGACTAATTGAGAGTGCAATTAATTATGAGGCTCTATTTAATCAAGTGTTCTCACACTGATCAAATACCATGGAAAATCTAAAATAAGCTTACGCTGATGCTGATCAAATGCAACATCAAGACATGGAATATGCTTATGGCAGGAGCAATATGCTGTCAACTTTGGACTGAATGATTCATATTAAACTGTTTTGCTTAACTTTAATGCATTTAAAAATGTAAATATGCATTTTTAGTAAATTTGCCTGTGTAAAATACAAAAATAAACTGCATATAAATAGTTCACAAATACACTGCTTATAAAAAGCTCTGATGGGGTTTAGGAAATATATGATAAATATTAAAACTTCAACTAAAACAAAATAGTGATGATAATGACAACCCTAATGCTGGAAAAGTGACTGTTATCTCTCACTTTTCCACTAAAATCAACCTCATGAAAATCAACTTAGTGGAGAAATGTCTTAACAGGAACAAATAAAAAGACTTCATGCACTCTTTAAAAAATATTTGGTGTGAACAAATACATTATAGTTCAAGAAAGCATTTTCTTGGTGTGAATATGCGGTATTCACAGGAGTTAAATTATGGTAAACACTATAGTAAAAGCTGACTTGAAATCACCACTGAACTGGAAGATCACCTGCCATTAATGACTTAATTCTAAATGCATTCATCAATTTTGTTGTATATTGATGACCTCTAATAAGAGGTCACATGTCTTTAAGCACCATTTTTTATTGGCAGAAAGGTGGTTTCTAAAGACTGGTTTTTCTGTCCCTGGGAAGCAGTCTGAGAAAAAAAAAACTGCAGCACATGAAAAATTATTTGACAGGAAGCAGTTTATGAAAAACATTGCTTAGTTAATTAATTTTAAGATTGTTTATGTTTTTTGAAGAAATGAAAGATAAAAACAACAGTTAAATGTTTAGTTAAATCTCTGTAATAAATATGGTCACATTTATATGGAGATACACTCTGTCACCAAAGATCCACACATATTACATTTAGAAGTTCACCAAATTTGCATGTTGTTATAAATCATAGATTCCTCTCTCAAATGAGTTATATTGATAATGTTTGTGAATGAAACTTTTGCCATGACATATTCATGAGCTCTTATCAGAATTTATAAACAACAAGAACTGGAAATAGATCAAATTATGGCAGGTCATAAATTTTTCATAAAGATTTCCCAAGGCCTTGTACACTTTTGGTAGGATATATAATTTTTTTTCTTCTCAGCAACCTTACTGCAATGAGCACAGCCATACACACATTTTTCTTTTTATTATTATTTAAGAAGCAGACATCACAAATGCATTATATAACATCCAATTTCTGTGAGTGCTCTGCACTATGACATACTGAGGTCATAAGTGACACCATAATGATATAATCATGAAATGATCAAGGGTAGCACAGTAAGGGTTGACTTGACAACAACAAACATACTTAAATACATTTCAACAACAGTATTTACCTTGAGTGAGATTATGCCTGATTATACAAGAGACCACTTACTCCTACAAGCAGTATGTCCTAACAACCATGCCCCTCCCCCCATCACCTACCATGAATAACATGACTTTTATGAGGTCCTCTTATATTCGCTGCAAAAGGAATGGTCTTAAGAGTGTACCACTGTCATGTACCTACTGCCCAAGTGGAATACAAAGTGACATCACACTATCAAACTTCATTATGCCAAAATAGAATAGAAAATATGCTTCCTATTGTGCTGGTTTTAAAAGTAGGGTAATTGGGACGGGAAGGGGGGGAGGGCCACCTGGCACAATATGGTACCCATTTTTTGAGAAGGTGGCCTCATAAAAGGGGACTGCCCAAGCAGAATAAAAAGCGCAATATTGCACTAACAAGCTGGTCTGCCTGACAAAGTCTGGTGCCCAATGATAAGAGAGATGGACTCATAAGAAAGGACCACTGTAATGTTCCTACTGCTCAAGTGGAATAAAAAGTGACATCATGCTATCACACTGTGAGCCTGGCACAGGCTGGTGTCCACTTAACAATGGGATGATCAACCTGCTTATATTGTACTTGTTGGTCCATTCTAAGGACTGACTGGGCAAACAATTTTTTCCTCATGCAAAATTCATTTGACATATATCTTTTTGATTCAAGTTGAGGTGAAGGCACTGTATTCACCTCCATTTGAATGTTGAACAGGGGCCATAACTGCACAAAGCTTTGCTTGAAAACAATAAAAATTGAAATTATGTATTCTAAATACCATATCTGGTTTTAATCCATGAAATTCTTCAAAGGGTACTGAATGGAAATTAAGTACAAAGTTTTTTATGTCATACAAGATCTCTAACGCCCTAAAAAATGATCAGAAAACTAGGAAAATCCAACCTGACCTAGGTCTTTTTATTGAAAACCATTATACCAAATTTGATTTCAATCCATTAAGTCTTTGAGAAGTTTTTAAACAGAAAGAAAATTTAATGACAAAGTTCTAAGTCAAAAAGGAATCATTACTAAAAAAAGAACCAGCAAAACATTAACTTTACCAAGGTATTCTTCATGTTAAGTCTTACGTCTGATACCAATTTCTTTTTTCTTGACCGAAATGAATCGTCAGAAATTTACATCAATCTAAATTCCCATCTTGGGTTCTGAGGGTTCTAATACAATCATCAACATTTACAGCTAAGAATGTTTGAGAGAGAGATTTTTATTCTGCATTACCATGTCACATGAGATTGAGCATCGATTTAACTTCAATATTTAATATTGGTGGAAAGAATGTTATATGATGATAAAGCTAATATCAACCCATGGAGTCCTTCAAAAGTCATTCCGTGGAAACAAAACTGAAGTCAAGATTTCTAAGTAAACAGAGGACATAATCCCATAAATGGATGCCAAAAATGGTGAAAATCAAACTTTACATTACTCTTACTATGCAAAGCCATTAGACAAATAAGATTTCAATCCAATTAAGTACTTAAAAAGTTATCAAGAGGAAATTAAGCTGAAGGAGAAAATTCTATGACAAACATTAGACATAAATCAGCAAAAGTTTGCTAGAAAATGATGAAAATTAAACTTGACCTAAGTTTTCTACATGTAGAGTACAGTCAAACCTGACTACAGCAGTCACCCATAGAGAAAGGCAATGATTGCCTTTGTAGACAGATGTCTTCTGAAGGAAGGTTCAGCTCTCAGACTTGGTTGATGACAAATTTATGTACTATGAACCAAATAGCATTAGTGTTAGTAGTAATAGCATTGTCATTTTTTTATTATTTCACATGCATTATTATTAGCAGTAGTATCATGATACAGTAACTCAGTGAGCTATTTAGCAAAAAAAGAAAAATAACAAAATTTAATAAAATAAGTTCCAAACAATGATACTGTATATCGACTTTAATCCATCATATGCATTAAATCATGTCTAAGCTTAAAAAAGGCATCCATATCTCCACCCCCATTTCAGTTACTAACTGAGTTCACCATATTGCAAAACACACAACTGACTTTTTGCTCAGGCAGTTGATATTATTAGCCATGAAAAAAGATGTCCACACTTGGATTAAACTGTTGCTCAAACTCACTGAGAACAACACACAGTCAGCTGATGATTAAGAAATGAAATCAAGCTTCCTGATGATATTGAAAGTAGCACCTAATCTGTAATGGATATCATTAGTGCAGTTTACCTCTGCTTGGAGATTATATGTATTTTGTTTGTTGCATACTTAGACTGGTCACTGCTGATACACTCCAGTAAAAACGGATGGAAGGGGCTAAGAATCACATACCCACTGACTGTGGAAGACAGGTGACGACTGATTACATGACATATAGAAAATCTGACAGGGAGAAATCTGAATGACTGTTGTGACCAGTTGACCATTGACCATCAGAACATGTTTGACTTTATATCAAATGTTTATCTGATCCAGGATGTTCTTTAAAAGTTATTTAGTGTAAACAAAATTTTTAACCAAGGCGATGTGACAGGAAGGAATAGGACAAATGGACAAGTGTAACAATGCATACCCCCAAAATATAGCTGTGAAAGGGACATAAAAATGGGCACACTAAAAAAGACCCTCAATGGGACTAATGCTCTATTGTCCAAAATGAATATTCCATGAATTCAAGTTAAGATTATTTGTTCACATTAAATGTCAAGTGTTGAAACCATCTCTGATATTCTTCAGTGATAAGATTTTGGATGTAAGATTGGAATCATTTTCATTTAGAATAAATCAGACACCATTAGAAGACTTTAGGTGAAAAGCCCATGTTTATATAATTCAGAAGAATTAGTGACAAGCTTTTCAACAAATTAATTTTAGCAATCATACCAGATGTCTATGGGGAAAATTTTCATTCAGGAGCAACTAAATATGAAGTATTTTGGTGAAAACTCGATGTCAATAAGACCATCAATTCTGGGAGAGGCAATAATAAGATTTCATGATGGCCATCATTGTGGCCAATCTGTATGTCAGATAAGCAACATTTTCGTTCAGGACCAACTAGACACCATAAAAAAAGTCTCTGGTGAAAAACCCATGTGGATATAACTTTCCATTTTGGAGAAGTAGTGATAAGAAGAATTTCATAATTACTGCCAATGTGACATGATATTTGAGATCATATAGGCACCAATTCTGTTCAGTACCAACTATATATCTTATTCTGTCATTTATTGAAAACCATGTCAATTTCTGTCTTGAAGAAGTAGCAATAACAAGATTTTCAATGACTGATATAGTGACCTTACTAGATGTCAGACTGGTACCACTTTGATTTAGTACCAATCAGACATCATAAGAAGTCTTCTGGTGAAAACCCAGTGTAGATTTGATTTTCCACATAGGACAAGCAGTAATAAGATTTTCAAGATGGTCACTAGAGGCCATATTGGATATCAGAATTGCAAAATATTTATTCACGAGCAATAAGATACCATAAGAAGTCTTCAGGTGAAAACCTCATTATTTTATAAATTTCTGTTTAGAAGGAACTGCAGTTATAAGAATTTCAAGATGGCTGCTATGGTGGCAATACTGGATGTCTGATCAGAAACATTCATATTTAGGACCAACTAGACATCATAAGAAGTGTTTAAGTGAAAACCCATGCTGACATGACCATCCATTCAGGCAGCATAGCAATAATAAGATTTTCAAGATGGACACTGTGGTGACCATTAGGACAAACAAGACATCATAAAAAGGATTTTAGAGAAAAACTCATGCTCATATGACCATCCATTCAAAAGAAGTAGCGATAACTAGATTTTCAAGATGGCTACCATGGTGGCCATAATGGATATCTGGGCTGCACCATTTTCATTTATGACCAGCCAGACATTTTAAAAAATCTTCTGCCGAAAACCCTACATCAGTAGCCTTTCCAGTGTGAAGGAGTAGCTATATAAGAATTTTCAAGATGTCCATGATACTGGATGTCAGAGCTGCACCATTTTCATTTAGGACATGCACTAGATCTTAGGATGAACATGTGTATAATGTTTCATGGCAATCTCCCAAGTAGTTTCAGAAGAGTAGCAATAACAAACTTGTCTTAAGTAACGGAGAGGCAATGAACAACAGATCATCCCAGAAGCTCATCTGGTCTATAACTAGAAGAGCTAAACAAGAGTCCCTTGAAGGGACTGATGCTTTACAGTCTGTAAAGTATTTCTAGGAACTGAAGATAAGACCATTCCTTCTTTTCAACTGCTGAGTGTTGATACCATCTCAAAATATTCTTGAGCAATATGATTTTCAAATTAGCCATTGAGGCAACCATACTGGATCTGTAACATTTTTGTTTAAGACAAACTTCATACCATTGGAAGTCTTCCGGTGAAAATCCCACATTAATATGAATTTCTGTTCAAGCAGAGTTGAGACAGCAAAATTATTAAGATAACTGTCATGGTAGCCATATTGGATTAGATTGGCATCAGTCTTAGGACCACCTAGACATCACAAGTCTTTCACTGAAAACCCCATGCTGACACAACCATTCACTCAAGAGGAGTAGCAATCAAAAGATTTTCAAGATGACTGCCATGGTGGTCATATTGGATATCAGATCATCACCATTTCATTAGGCACCAACAAGACACCATGAGAAGTCTTTAGGTGAAAACCTGGTTTTTATATGACCATCCACTCAGGAGAAGAAGAAATAATGTTCTCAAGATGGCCACTGTGGTGGCCATATTGGATGTCAGATTGATAACATTTTCATTTACGACCAACCAGACATCGTAAGAAGTTTTTTTAAAAGTGAAAACCCCATGGTGATATGATATCCATTCAAGATGAGTAGCAGTAAGATTTTCAAGATGGCCACTGTGGCAGCCATTTTGGATGTCAAAGCAGCACAATTTTCATTTTGGACCAACTAGACCATGGGATAAATGTATGTAAAATTTCATGGCAATCTTCCAAGTAGTTTAAGAGGAGTAGCAATACCAAATTTGTGCTAATGAACGGACAAATAATGGATGACAGATGATGGTCAATAGACAATTCCATAAGTTCTCCTTGTCTATGATCAGTAGAGCTAAAACTGTATTCCCCATTTTTTTCTACCTTCATTTACAGATATTTTGATTTGGTTTATACAAATATGGTCTTTTCAGGTAGGACTCTGAATTTGCTCTGTGAAAAACAATGTTCAACAGGGTGCAAAAATGTTTTTCCAAAGTCTGAGTTGTTTTATATGTCAGACTTTTGAAGAAAGACAGCACATGTGGCTATGAATTGCTTTTCATTCTTAGGCTTGTATTAGATATGGCAGTAATAACAATCAAATGCCTGCTCCAAGTGTTGGTAAACACTGGATGGTTCATGTTCAGTGAACACTGCAAACTCTTTTCTTGACAGAATTCTGATTAATACAAGAATTGATCAGCATTCCAGACTACCAAAGTCTAAGTGATATTAGGTGCAAGGTTATATGGGACCTCCTGTGTCTAGCTGTATTGATGCTAAATTCAATCCCATTCATCAGTCTTAAAATCAGTATCCTATTAAGGAATGTGAATAAATTCCATCAGACCTGTAGCAATAGGAAAGGCAATAATCAATGGAAAAGGAAATTGAGGTCATGGTAAGGGAACATGCACTATGAAGTCAATAAGTTGAGTGTATTTTCAAATTTTTCAATTCAGCACTATTCAGACCTGAATTAGGACCACATGAAAGATCAATTAATGACATCAATTACTCTCTAATCTAATTGACAATAGGTAGTTAAACTAATGTGTATCAACAGGAAAATTACATTACACATTACACTTGTAAATCCTACATGAATAATAATTTGTTTTGTTGGTGGTGTTGCATTTTCCGAGTCTTGAAGATTCCTTGTCTTGGTGTCTTCAGCCGTTTTCAATTAACTCGTGACAGACTGCATCAACACAGTAAAAGAAAACCTTAAATTGTATCATGTGATCTTTCTTTGCTATGATAGCCAATGTGGCAATTTAAACAACAGAAACAAACAATCATTTTGTTTCAATGAACCTTCTCCAAATTCTTTTGCAATCTCAATCATTTATTAGTATGTATTGTAAATATAAACTTCATGGTGAAACATGCTACCTTGGAATATATCTTTGGTTGCAGTGAGTTAAGTTCCACTTGATTTAGTGAGAATTTCGTAACATATAAACTGTCCAGAACCATAAGTATGAATACATGTGCATTCATTACCCTTCTGCCATATACAAAACAGTGAAGACCAAATACAAACACCCAAGATCTTTAATATACCCTTTACAGTTATGTTACAAGGAAACAATTTGAAGCTATGGTGAATATAATTTTACCTGTGTGACGTACAAGCTGGGAGCTGGTCTTACATTAGACAATCAAATATGCCATTTTCAACAAGTCATACAGACATAAAGTGACATAAATTACCAAACATTGCGATGCCCAAGAAAGTTGCATTTTTAGCTTTGACTTTTGATGCATGTTTTCAAAAAATTTCATGAGTTTCAAAGTAATTATTGCAATCATTATTATCCCTATTTAATCATATGTAAAGTCCACAAGATGTAATCCAATACAGCCATAAATTATGTCATTCTAAAGAGTCCATATATATATATATATATATATATATATATATATATATATATATATATATATATATATATATATATATATATGTATATGTATGTATGTATGTATGTATATATATATAAAAACAAAATGTACAGTGATATATAAGTTCATCATGGTTTATTTGCCTCTGCTAATTACACACAAAATCTTGGAGAACATCATTGGATGTAATTACTTTCTAAAGTCCCTATTGATATGACTTTGGGTAAAATAACCTTCAATTAGCAAATAAAAAGTTTAAGTTGTCTAATCAATTCACAAAAATCCTAAAAATGGCAGTGAAACTTCATCAACACATGCAATGCCAGGAAATACAGATGGATGTTAATTTGATAACATTCTTCCTGAATGTCCCTGATATAACAACTTCAGCAAAGAGAATGCTTACAAAAAACAATTCATTTCTGATTGTCTGTTTTATTGTCAATGTTAGGGAAGAAAATGGATTGATCTGGAAGATTTATGGCCGACAGTCCAATCCGTAGAAACAGACCCAGAGCAAGGACAGATTGCATTAGTGACACATAAATCAATAATACCATTAGGAAAATTCATTGCTCAGGCCTGGTTGTGCCTTTGCACTGTTTGTGGTATTTTATTTGAGATGATGCAAATTAGGTAACTTCCTTCAATAATTATGATGGACAGTAAAATGTATATAATTTCTAATAGCATTTAACTTGCAGCAACAAGAAAATCACAGTGGTGTTTACTGGAATATTCCTGAACAGAAATTAACAACTACCCATGCGTGCATGAGCAAAACTAAAATTTCTGCCCAAAATTGGTTCTATTTGGATATTACAATTTTCTTAACAAGTTTACCATTTGCAGACATCGAAAGAGGAACCAGTTTCATATCATACAAATTTGCATGTTGCAGATTACTTTCTGAAAACAGGCTCAAGTCCATGACTTGACAAAATGCTGAGTTGTATATATTAGGGTATTTTTCTCACTAACCCACAGGACCACCAAACTAAATCCTTCCTAAATTTCACTGATCCAGCCAAAACCAAACAGAAGCTACTTTAGTTCCTAACTCAGTATTTATTATTCAATAACTCAGAACAATAACAACTGTATTTCACCCATAGGGCTCATCAATCAAGAACCACATGCACTTTTTTGAATATTCATTGCAGAAATGCACATCATCACCGCCTCTCATACGTCATACTTAAACCTTTTGAGTTCATTTTCCCAGCATTTCTGGTACTTTCTAAGTACTACCATATGTTTCAAATTGTCACTGCACAATTAACTGAATATTTATTAAAATCTATATAAATATTAAAACACACTGTTTGGCATAATTCTAGATTATTTGTTGAGCCAGCGAGCATGAACTTTTCTGATTGGTCAATACTAGACTGACACCCTATGCCTTTTCTTATCATGAAATGAGTGCTTGGGGGTGGTACACCAGGCTAGTTGCAAGTGTATGAAGACTGTTTTGACAATAATTGCTAATTTACTTCATGAGTGGATGAGTGGTTTCACACCTGTCTATTTGGTCCCTGAGCATTTATTGTATCAGGCAATTGCAGTAATTTGCTAGGTACTCAATTAACAGATCAATTACTCATTAAAGAATGCAAACTCACAAGCACTTCTTAACTGTTATACTAGTTACAGGCAATAATTGTTATTGTTGTTGTTGTTGTTGTAGGGTTTAACGCAACTTTTCAGCAAAAGACAGGCTATACATGGCGGCCAGCATAAATGGTGGATGAAAAACCGGGGAAAACCCCGGAAAGAACCACCGACCCACGAGAGGCTACTGCCAAGCTTTTTCACGTACCCACAATGGCCCAGCCCGAGACTCGAACCCATGCAGACAGAGGTGAGATGGCAGTAATCCATAACTGAGCGCTTTAGACCACTCAGCCACTCGGGGCCTTGGCAATAATTGTCACTACAAGAACAAATCAGTGCTGACTGGTTACTTTGTGGTCCATTGGCAAAATCAGTAACCATGGGATATAGTGGATTAGCATAAAGTTTAGATCCCTGTATATGGCATTTTTAACAATCCTAATTCTCTGATATAAAGAACCTCACAATAATAGCTACATGTCGATGAGCATGCAGTCACATACATGCATATCCACATAATTTAGGTATCTTCTTATCAACATGTTTTTCTTAATGGGCAAACAATATACATTCCACTACCTCATGATTGATGGTAGCTCATTTGGAAGAGAGGTTCATAATCTAAGTTTTGCTGGTTTGCTTCCACCCAGGTCAGCTCTGGCTGCCTGCCTCACTGGATCCTTAACTCACTGACCCCTGGTGCCACGTTTACGCGGCAGGAGGTGGTAGCCTACTTCTGAGCTCTGTAGCATCAAGGTCATGTATGACACAATAAAATGGGTGGTATTATTGAAAGGTAGACAGATGTAGCTTTACAATGATACCAAATAATATGGATGTTCTAGTTGCACTACAAAATACAGAGGGAAAAACGTAACTTTTTGGACCCGAGTTTTTTCCAGCCGAAATTCGCCCGAGGTCGGAATCCGATTTTGTGTCTGGATTTTAGACTTTTTGGCCTCAGATCTAAGACAGACTGGTCTGAACTGCACACAGACAGGTGAACCTTTGCAAAAAGTAGGATAAGATGGGCATTTAGAATAAAGAGTGGTCTCGACACGAAAATGATGGGTCCGTTAAGCAAAATAAAGAAATGAAGCTCAGCTTTTATCCTTCTGCTCATGCTCAGGCGAAATAGCCAATTAAAAACGATGTTTCTAACACAACTAGGCATTAGGTTAACCTAAAATGTCTTGGAGGTTGATGTATTAGGATGTATTCAGAAATAGCCCCCAAAATGGGTTTCCTACTCGCATATCAGGCGAAAATGACAAAAACCTCGAGGGGTTAATGTGTTAAGAGAGGCAATCCCACCCAATAGTGTGATAAAAAGTGCCATTAAA
This sequence comes from Megalonaias nervosa, assembly GCA_016617855.1. NCBI lineage: Eukaryota > Metazoa > Mollusca > Bivalvia > Unionida > Unionidae > Megalonaias > Megalonaias nervosa. The sequence continues at coordinate 61,534 of JAECUM010001086.1, forward strand.
ACCAACAAAGACAAACTAACTCTCAAGACCTTTTATGCAATGAAATATTAGAATACTTTCTATATGTGCTGTAATTTGGCATCATTTTCACAGTAGAATTTTTCAATGCGGGATGATATTTTATATTTTATATATGTTTATGTCTTCACAGATGCCTATGCATATGTTCCAGGCTTGATACTTTGACTTTTAAAATCACTTAATTATTTAGTGTCAAGCCAGATTCTTCACATCATGTTGTATATACTGTATATATTGTACGTAACAGATAGAAGGTCTCAAGTTAGATTAGTTCTCTAACTAACTGAGTTACCTTCTCTAAATAAAGTCTTTATTATTATTATTAGTAGTAGTAGTAGTAGTAGTAGTAGATGCATATACAATACTACCAAGTATGTGTGTATGTGTGCATGTGCATGTGTAATTTGGATTTTTAATGTAGCCTTAACATTTTATCAGTCATAACACTATCATGTCTATAGTGTGGCAGTTTAAAGTGATGACTGGAGCTGGGGCATAATGCCACAGACATGTGGCATCATGTCCCACCCAGTCACATTATCCTGACACCAGGCCAACCAGTTCAAACACTAACCTCTTAATGCTTAATACATCTTACCGTATTTACCATATATATTGGGACATGATAAAATAATTTTTTTTTTTCCTGCCCCAGAACTTATGGTGAAACTTTCTTTCACCTAGGTCGTAATTGTCCCAAGACTTAAGAAACAAAATAAATTTGTTTTGCATTTGTGCTCCACCTCCCCCATGCACGTTACAATAAAATAAACAAAACGCTTATTTGATAATAAAAAGAATGAAACTAACCTTGTATTGTTATCGTTTGATCCTTTTTTTCAACATGAGCATTAAAAAATAAAATACATCCATGAAATCCGTATATGTAGCATAGGCTTCCATACTGTACTGTAGCGTGTATCACTTATGTCTGATAACACACACCACGTTGTTCACTGACATGAACATTGAGAAACAAATTGTGTTTGGTTGTGCTGAAAGGTTTGAATATGTTATTTGACTGAAAAATGGATCCAACATAATCACAAACAAGTGGGAAATATCAACCGATATCTTGAAGACAACTGTCATTCACGCATGACATGGTGTTAGGTGCAAAATGATCAAGAATGAATTATATCCAGTCTACTGTATGACAGTATCTTGCAAATAAAAATCTTTATTTGAAAACACGTTCACTTGAGTGTAAGTGACAATCTTTTCGCCAGCACGGGTTACAAAAGTGTCATTGCTGTTGACCCGCAGACATCAATGCTCCTTTGTATTAATTATTACAACAGATGCCAAGCTCATAGAAGCCCGGGTGGTTAATAAACACAACTGGCAGCAAGAAGTATACTTCTTCTTTGAACTTACCAACAGGATATCAAAGACAAAGGTTATTTTTATTACAAAGCAAGTCGACCTCAGAAGCTGACTTTGGTGACTTTTTTTTTTAAAGGATATAAATACAAAGGTTATTTTATTGCAAAGCAAGCAAACATCAGAAGCCAACTATGGATTCTTTTAAGTGTGGCGATTTTTTTTTTTTTTGAATATACAAAGATGGCCGAGATATGAAAACAAACTTTGGTTACTTTTCACTGGTATTCATGGGAACTTTGAAAATAAATTGAAACAATGGAACAAAATTTTAAAGTGACACAATATAGTGCCTCATGCATGGATGTCCATGACCCAGTGTTGCCCAGAATATTTGGAGAAAATAAAATCATGTGATGAATTCGTGCAGGCCAGAAGAGAAGCAGATGATTCGCAAATAAGAGGGAAATAATCAACCGATATCTTGAAGACAACTGCCATTCATGCATGACATGGTGTTAGGTGCAAAATAATCAAGACTGAATTATATCCAGGTCTACTGTATGACAGTATCTTGCAAATAAAAATTATTTGAAAACACATTCACTTGAGTGCAAGTGACAATCTTTTCATCAGCACAGGTTACAAAAGTATCATTACTATTCATCCGCAGACATCAACACTCCTTTGTATTAATCATAACTACAGACAGCAAGCACACAGAAGCCCGGGTGGTGAATAATCACAACCGGCAGCGAGCAGTAAACTGCTTTGAACTTACCAACAGGACATCAAAGACAAAGGTCATTTTTATTACAAAGCAAGCTGACCTCAGAAGCCGACTTTGGATACTCTGAAGCATTTTTTTTTAAAGGATTTAAATACAAAGGTTATTTTATTGCAAAGCAAGCTGACCTCAGAAGTCGACTATGGATTCTTTTAAGTGTGGCAATTTTTATTTTTTTTTGGATATACAAAGATGGCCAAGAAATGGAAGCTAACTTTGGTTCCTTTTCACCAGTATTCATGGGAATTTTGAAAATAAATTGAAACAATGGAACAATTTTTAAAGTGACATAATGTAGTGCTTCGTGCACGGACATTGATGACCCAGCGTTGCCCAGAAGATTTGGAGGAAAAAAAAAACGTGATGAATTCGTTAAGGCCAGAAGAGAAGCAGATGATTTTACCGACATTATGATCATTAATATGGATGAAATTCTAGCATATTTTGATCGCATTCCTGGACCGACTGACAATAAGATGGGGGTCAAAAGTGTGAGAATTAGACTGGTGTAGATTTGAAAAATCTGACTTTAGTCCTTGCAGTTTCCGCTTCAGGTGATGTGTTGTCTCTAACAATTTTTCACAGTATGAGAAAGTAAAAAAAAATAATCATGCACTGAAAGAACAGATGATATATGTGCAGGAGAAGAGTTGTGATGATGTGATGCTGCTGCAGTGGACTAAAGTGTTTTATCTCAAGTACACAGTTTTATATTTTTTCAAATGAAATTTCAGTTGGAGTGCATTTTCTGACATGTAATTTTCAAATGATTTAAAAGGTGTCCCACAACTTACGACTCGAAAAAAATGATGTGTCCCAGAACATACAGTGTACAAACAAATTACTTTTAAAATTAATTTATGGTGTCCCAACATATAGGGTGTCCCAACATATACAGTAAATACAGTTATACCAATTTCATATCTTCACTTAAACTTGTAAGACAATATGGTCTTATCTTCAGAACAGAAGAAATTGTAGAGTTTCCTCATTCAATGAAAATCTCATCTAGAACAAGTCCAGGTGTGGGAGTGAGGATGAATACCAACAAAATCAATTACACTGTACTTTTTGCAGATGCAAAACAACTGCCATGCCATGGGCACTTGTTTCTGTTAGATAAGAAGGAAAACTACTGTCAACACCCACTCCTCTCCATAAGCAAAGAAATAAAATTTATTCAAGGTATCAAACTCGTGTAGCTTTAAATCTGTCCCCCCTCGCTGATTCTATGCTAATTTTATTTATCCTGTCAGCACATTAAGTCACTGATTAAATATCTCAACATAAAAAGAGACATTCCATACTTGCTTCCCATGTCCAATTTAAGTTCTTTACAAATCATTTATTACCACTTTTGCATGAAGATTCTCTGTTGCTTTGTCAATACTTCCTGTGTTGTGCAGGGAATAAGCTATATTAAGTTCTGACTGGTGCTTATTGTTTATACTGGACTGGAACAAACAATAAACACCAATCAGAATTCACTGTAACATATTTCAGTGCATGACACACCAGAAGTGTAGCCATCAAATTAACAAAATAGACAAGATATGAATCAATTGAGAAACTCTGTGTAAAAGTGGTTATTAAATGATGAGTAAAATAACTCATTATATATACGAACACATCTGGAATGCCTCCTTTATGCTGAACATGCAGTTGGGATAAGATTATCAGCATGGAATCAGTGGATGGGTGGGGGTGACATATGCCATGTCACTTTGTGTTAATTTGAAGAAGGGAACCAGGTGTTGTCAATAGGTTTTTCTTTTTTACTGACAAAAGTGAGTGCATGTACCTGTGACATCTGTCTCAGATGAATTTTAAATTTAAAGAATAATAAGGTACATGTCACTAATAACTCTTCATGAATACTGAATATAAAAGAAACATATAGGGTATGTATCGTTTTGTATTGATAATCCACCTCTTGCATCATTATGTGTATTGATACGGTAAAAGTATTGATATATCACTGAATCGTTTCACCCTTATTCAGCTGTACTTTTTTATAAGCCCAGGATATAACTTTTCAACTCTCTTTTGCCTTGTGCTTTGTGGATGTATAGTGTTTATACATAATGACCAAACAACTGCATGAAATAAATATGGGCACCTTATGTCCCATGTCTAAAATGTCAAGTTAGCAAAAATGGTCATTTAACAGTTTGAACTCATCATACTGCAATTTTTGGTGCTCTGATTTTCATGTGTCAGTGAAATTTGTTTTAAGACAAGGATGACATTGTGTAAAAAAGAAATCCATGTAAAAAGTACTAAAGCTACTGGAGGAAGAAAATTGATCATAGTAAACAAATTTTGAAACAGATGAGTTATCTTTTCTAACATGCAGCCATATGCAGATTTTGATGAGTGCAAGTCCAAAATATACAGGGTATTATGCATAAACTCTTAATTAATAAACCAACAAATTCTATCAGTCTCTTCCTTTTATCTTTTATTGTTTAGGAGTAAATGGTTACCATATTTTTAATTGGTAGGGTTTGTCTTCCTAAAGATTTTAACAATTATAAATTTTATATTTTATAAGCATAACATTTAATCACCACTATAAATCCTGAATTGTGTTTATGTGCCATTAAACTACATACATACATACATACATACATACATACATACATACATACATACATTTGGAAAAACTCCATATCCTTCAAAACTATTGGCAAGTGAACAATTATGCAATTTTGTTTAAATATTCAGCATAAGAATACTTTGCACTATGGGAAAATAATTATGTCATGGGAAAATAATTATGTCATGGGAAAATAATTATGTCATGAAATTTTTTCAATCATTGAACAAAAGACATTTCTTTTTTGGAAACTCGGTTTTAATAATCATCCGAAGATAAAGCATAAATCTGACCATAAACTGAAGACACATAAGCCCTGATCATCACAATCTATGAAGTTTTCTTATTCCACAGAGGATGAACATCAGCTCAATTGGCAGAGCATCTGATTTGTATTCCAAGGGTCATGGGTTTGATATATACGTCTAACAAAACCAGCCCTGTTGGCTACTTCAGTGTGTGCTTGGAAAAAGTACATAGCTTCCAATTCCTGATCCTTACCTAACTACATAAATAACGTGTTCAAGGTGTGGTTAAAACAAACCAACTTAACAATTTCCATACATTTAATTGCTGGGCTTATCATTTTTATAAGAAAAATCAATAATTGACAATGTCTGCAATTATGCACATCTTTTACAAATGATAAGTCATTTGAAGTGTTCCACAGGTACAACATACATATAAAGAATGGCTGGAAATGCTGTGCTAAATGATTATGTCTTGTTAATAACTGATGAGAGATAACCTCACTGACAAGTCAAGTATGTAATTGACCTACGTCATACAACTGGTAAACAAGATCTGAAAATTGACTATGATCACGTAGAACATAGATCTCTATTATGTATAACCTTTATGAATTTGGAACCTGAGAATGTCATATATCTGAAAAGGACATATTCTGATTATTTCAATTTACAATACATTAAGATTTAACATCTATGTGACAAAAACTAGCATAGTAAAGTATGTTAAAACTTTTTCCAGACAGTGATCAGTTAATATTTATATATCATAAATTTAAATTTTTGACTCCAAAATCAAGAAGTCTGCTGCAACACTGCATTATTTCTACACTTTTCTCTGGCATCACTGCTTCCTCTTTACACATTCATGCCAATGTTTCCTCCATTGATACCCTTCCCAAACTCAATTACAATTGTGCACATATGCACACCACCAATAATCATATCGAACAATTTTAAGTCTCAACCTCTAAATGATGTAGGAGCTATGTAACACACACACACACACACACACACACACACACACACACACACACACACACACACACACACACACACACACACTCACACACACACACACACACACACACACACACACACACACTGTATCTAATTTGTATTCCACGGATCATGGGCTTGATATATGTATTTGACACACACACATGCACACACATTAAAGGGTGGAAAAACATAATCCCCACCTTTTCTTCAAACAAAACCCCCAGAGGATGGCAATTAAAATTGCTCTTTAGATCACTGCTTCAACTAATTGATACAAATAACTGCAATTTTTGCATATTTTAACAGACTATACTGGTGACAAGAAAATAAATATCAATGTGCTGACAGAAATATGTGTATGATGTCTCATTTTATGGGCTACTCCTGCCTGTCAAACACTAGCTTATACTTTTAAATCAAGTCCTATTCATTTTGCATTAGTGTAACTATTCAATAATTTTCTATCCTGAATGAAGATAAGGTTATATTGATCATATTTCACTTACTCATTGTATTCAATAAATATAAGTAGATAATTCTAAGGCTGCAATTCTTACATGATTAAACAGCTTACTTTATGTTACATATCAGAAACCACATAAACAAATATGCATATGGTACATGTGGTGTAAGCCAATATGTACGTCTGTCCTGGCAACATGTCTGGTCCCATTATATATTTCTTCAACATTTACATATACGTGGCAGTATGAAGTAATATCACAATAATTCATAATGTTTAATCTGAATTGTCTGATATATTCAAGAAACACATGTCTACAAACTGAACCCTGTCATAAAAATAAGACAAAATGTGCTGCTGTCAGTGTGCAGATCAGAGGTACATGCAGTTCAGTTTCAAATCACTCAATTAAATCTGTCAGTTACTGTATTCCTCAAACACATTTAGAAATTAATTCTGACAACATACTTTTCTTACAGACTATGTTCATGTGAGCTGTTGTCTATAATTACTAGATATAAAATTCATCAATAGGTCTTGGCATAGCAATAATTTCTGTGACAATATATGGCATCAATATTTGATCTAGTCTAGGAATATCCCCAAACAGCAGTGACAATACACAGATGTGATCCATGCTGGTGATACATTACAATATACACAAATTAAAGGTGAGAAGAGAAAGGAAATTGAAGACTGTTGTGTGAATTCAATAAAGTGTTCAAGACTGTTCTATTTTGTTTATTATTATTATTCATCTGCTACACATTAGTTAATCAGTTATCAGGCTGATTTCCTTACACAGCATGAGAAATCAAGTCTCTGACAAAACCTCTGAATAATTTTATTCAGATTTAGTTGAATCATATTTTTGAGATTTCTAACTTTTTTAATTCGGAAGTTACAGTATGAAAGATAATTTCTACATTTAATACCAATGTGAAAAATTAACTTCATTCCATAATGTTTTGTGACAACCAAAATGGCAGACAAAATGTTCAAAATAAACATAAATACTAGTGGTATTTAAGCCTATTATTGATTTTTCAAGCTCTCTTTTATCTTAAAATGCAACTCAAATGGATCAGTCTGAAAAGAATAATGGTGTTGATTTCAGTCTAGACTCAACTTAGAAGGGTTTCTACAATACAGTAAGGGTTAATCCATGTCTTTCTCATATTATTAACTGCAGTTACAATCACCTACAATAAAAAATAAAATAATTCAACCAAAAAAAATAATTATTATTACTGCACCTTGCAGATTTTTTTTTGGGGGGGGGAGGAGGGAACATGTAGTGGTCAGCTATTAATTTTTATGGATGTAGGCCGAAACATGTTATGAGGTTAAACCAGGGGACGGGGGTGGGGGGTGGAGTAAGTGCACCCCCTTGTTCCAATGGGTAGGCGCCCATGTTACTGATCATATTCACCCTTAACCTTAAACATAAACCCATCTGTTGCATTTCATTTAGGCTTCCATTTGAAAATATTTTGTGTTTCAGGCATCAAATAATTGAAAAGGCATTATACCGTTCATCAAGAAAACATTAAGAACAATGCACAGTTCTAATGATTTCAGTTACATGTACTCTGTTTTTGACTGCTCCAGTGGCATGAGTGGTTGAAGCATCTGCCTCGGATGTGGGAGGTCATGGGTTTGAAAACACACACACACACACACCTGGCTGAGTCATACCAAAGACTTATAAAAATTATACGAGAAACTGCCCTGCATGGTGCTTGGCATTAATAGGTTAGTGTTAGGATTGGTTAGCCTGGTGTCAGGATAATGTGACTAGGTGGGACATGTCTGCAGCATGATGGACATCACTATAAATTGCTACTCTGCAGACATTGTAGCGATGTGACTGAAATTTTTTTTTAAAAGCTACATTAAAAATCCAAATCACACACACAGAGTTTTCATCTTACTTCCCACATTTTAGGGAAATACAGAACAGGGCCAGTCATTCTGATAATAATAATAATAATAATAATAATAATAATAATAATAATAGAAACAACAACAATAATAATAATAATAATACTTTATTAAGAGAGGGTAATTCAGTTAGTGACATTATAAAACTAATCAACTTTAAGATGTTCAAATGGAAATGATATTTGCAGAAATGTCTATTTGAATGAAACTGTGAAAGAGTTTATATATCTATCTATCTATCTATCTATATATATATATATATATATATATATGTCAAAGGTAGTACAATCTGGTTCAATATCATGAACAGCATATTGCCTTTTTGTCCTCAAATAGGAAGCAAACAACTTTAGAAAATTACTACTGACAATCTGAAATTGATACACAACCTGCTGCCTGTAATTTACACATGGCTGAAACTGTATCCTGGTGTCCAACCTTGACTGAAACTGACAGATAAACATGCATAATATTTTCACCTAATGTGAAGTAATCGATGCATGTTGCAAGTACAATGCTTGTTTGCTGTTGTGTTACATCCCTCTAGATAAAGATCTGTAATACACTTGCTGATGGCTTGAATATGTAACAAGGCATAGACCCTGACCTAACCAAATTATTAAGGTCTACTGCTTACACAGATGGCTTCAGATCCTAATCTAGGATGAGGAATGAGAATACATATGTCTCCTGTTTCAAGGCCAAACATAGCACTAACAAAATAAATGACTTTGTATCACCTGAGAACAAAGTCAAAAACATTAAACAAAAATGCAGTTTGTTCTGCATGCTGCTCTGGAGATTTACTGAGAACCTCCAAGAGTGCTGACTCAGGTGTTTGTAAATAGTAAACAGGTTTACCTCTCTGGATGAGTACATTAATGTAAGCAGTAAACTTAAACATTTAGGTATGATAGCAGTTAATATGAACATTATACATGCATGAGATAATAAATATTTTGTAGCACCATCCTGGCACCATCTAAGTGTGGTGTTGATGTCAGTCTAGTTAGTTACAAAGCCTGAACTTGGGAGGGTTCCTGTACAACTATCTACTCCTCCAACTTCCATCGATTACTACTACTACTACTACATCATCATCACTATCAGTTGCGCCAATAAAAACAAACAATCAAAATAATTTATTAAAAGTATTTATCATATTTACCCTTCCACCTTCTTCTCTCACATGCTGTGAATTTGTTATATTTTTTAAAAGCATCCTTCCTCAGCAGAAGCCCCAAGTGGGCCATATTACAACCCTCCATGATGGTTATTCACTTCACAGAAACCAGACTTGCCCTCATATCAGGACAGCATCCCTTTAATGATCCTCTCTGCACAAGTACTTATGTACTGGCCTTCACTATTATTACTACCTTTCTTCACTTAAGCAGCTAGACTAGCTACAGCTGATACATCACACTCCTATAGCCACAACATATGTTTGTCCTCAGTTGCAGTAAATATATTACATTACAAATGCTCTATGGAAGGTGCAGACAACTCTACACAGCATGCAGACAAGGTAATTTATCCAGTCATCTTTTTCACAAGGTCAAGATCTTTTTTGTTGTTTCAACCCTGACCTCCTTAACAGTCTGTGTGCACAAAGCTCTAGCTACAAGCTATTATATTAAGGAACTGACACCACTTGGAACTATTCAAGCTCATACATTCAGCCTTTATGAATAAAAATGACTCTGCTCATATAAATGGATGTTCAGACTAAGCATAATCTGTTTTGTCCATGCTAAAGGTGATACATGATTATGTGCCTCATTTAAAAATGCAGCTTGGTGAATGGGTGAAAAGAAATTTCAGTGTCAGATAGGCAGATATAAAACTAAATCAATCCATTGAAGCTCATGCATAACAATCAATCGACTGATGGCTGGCTTTTTAATAACACCTATAATGTGCCAAGGCAACTGGAGTCAAGTGTTTTGCCATGAGACACTTCATGGCAGCTGACCCAGCCTGGACTGGGCAGGATTCACACTTAAATCCTTCTGGCACAGTAACTACCAAGCCACTGGAGTTCTCCTCTATCTTCTAAAACAACAGTTCCTAAAATCAGATCGCGACCCAAATCAGGGTTGCAGAGGGTCCTCAGGAGGTTTGCAAAGGGTCACCAGCACAATTTTTTCGTTGCTTTTTTAATGCTAAAAAGTAGGCAGAGGATCAGGAGGTCCTGCTGGTGGCCAGTTTAGAGTCACAGCAAAAAGGTTGGGAAAGCTGACCAAGAAGCACCAATTATTACATGTTGTTGTTGTTGTGGGGCTTAACGCCATTTTTCAGCACACAATAGGCTATACATGGTGGCCAGTATTAATGGTGGAGGAAGAAACCGGGAAATCCCCGGAAAGAACCACCAACCCACGAGAAGCTACTGGCAAGCTTTCTCACATACCCACATTCGCCGAATCCTAGACTCGAACCCACGCAGACAGAGGTGAGATGGCAGTGATCCGTAATGGAGAGAGCTTTAGACCACTCAGCCACTCGGGGCCCCAATTATTACATGTATCTTGTAATAGGTCTATCATAACATATTCTTCCCACTTTGATAGAGTACAATTTGATATCACATGAATTGCTTAAGAGACCCTTGATTATAAATAAAGACAATTATACCACTGTATTTAATTTTGCTTCATCAATTACTGCTTGCACTATAAAAAACAAATATTTCAAAGACTGAGACTGTCAGACAGATTGAGGCATAAGGAATCGCATATTGTTCAATGGAAGGCAAGAGAAAAGCCATACTTTCGAAACACATACAGACTTAGATTCTAATGCTGATGTTAGCAGGGAAAACACAGAGCTAGGTATATTTGTACATTTATATTTATCACATCCCTAAAATGTGAGCACTGCCTGTGAAACACATTCTGGCAAAATAAGCTTTTATATCTGCAGGTTTTCTGACACGGGAGGGAGGGAGGGAGGGGGTTGTTGCATTTGTTTCCAGTTATTGCAATTTAGTAGAGTCTGTTGTGTTGATCGTGGCCTGATCATCATGTGTGCTTGAGAGAGAGACAGCATATGCATACTACTTACGTAAATACAAGTGACAAGGCTTGTGCATTCTGAGTCATAAATTGTCTTTAAAATGAACAAATCCACAAATTGCATCTAATTCACAATGCCATGGATTGTAAAAAACAAAGTCTATCACATGTGAAAACTGTACTACAAACAATGAAGTTTATCAAGTCAAATGACATATTTTGTTACTGACCAGTCTGCCAACTAATTAGTATAAGCATGTGTCAAAATGGTGACCATTTTGAATGTTGTATTGGAACTATTTTTATTCTGGACCAATCAGACATCACAAGAAGTCTTTTAGTGATATGTAATTGTTTCGGGGGTAAAACTAATTATAATTATGTACAGTTATGGGCGCACATGAGCTACAATATCAGCTTTAATCTGGGTTCTGGGTCAAGTACTCCATGGAGGAATAAAGGACAAAGTCCCTTGAGGTGGAGGGCCCCATATTCTGTGAGGATTCATTGGATTAATAGTGAGTGAGGGGGCAAACTCCCATTCCTGCATTGATATGATGGTTGAGTGTGAAGCGAGGGGAACGTGGTCTGATTCCTGTCCCCATACTGTGATGCTTCTGAGTGATAACTGGTGAAAAGTCAGCAACTGGTACAAGATGACAGGTGGCCATTGATTGATATGATTTGATTGGCCACCAAAACAAACTCACCTGTAACCAGTTAAACAATGGCTGGTCATTGGGATGAACTGACCAGTGACTGTTCACCAAACACTGCCCGGTGACCAGACTAGTGACCAATCTTTGCCCAGTGTCCAGTCAGCAACTGGCCAGGAAACAGAGATACGTCAGAATAATGTTGGTCATCACTATGAAGGGTGCAGTGCTGCTGATCCCAAATTAAAAGGATGTCAGACACAACCCCATAAGTGCTCGGTGTGGTGCAGCTCCTCCTTCACAGGCAGGAAAAACATGCTACTCTAAATGTGAGATGTAATTGACTTCTCCTCCCTCTTGGAGAGTGGGGGAGGAGATGTACTCCTTGCATATTCAGTCAATCCTTCTGAAGGGGCCTCACCTGTCTCTGAAGAGATTGGTCCTATAATCTCCTGGGACCAGGGAATGTTCTTCTGACCTGAAGCTCTAATAATCTTGCAGACAGACTCTAAGAGGTCTACAAGAACAAAACCTAGGATGTAGGTATGCAGCGCTTCACCTCCCTCACAGGAGGTGCAACACACTACAATGAATGTGAGAAATGCTCAGCCACTCTTTTCTTTGTTACAACTCTAGGTCTTAAAATAAGTAAATGAAAGGAAGTGAAACCAATAATTTAAGTAAAGTTATACAAACAATTTATTTTTCACAGTTACAAAGTGAACGTTTAAGAGGAATTTACATGTATAGCCTATCGTGTGCTGAAAAATGGCGCTAAGCCCCACAACAACAACAACAACAACAACAACAGTATTGTGAATTAAATCCCAAATAATCCTAAAGTCCTATCACAAACCCAAAAGTACAGAATGTTCAGAATGAATTTCAACAGTCTGGAATTTGCTGGTGTACTAATAGTCCTGATTTTGCTGATGTACCAAGTTGTGAATGCACTGATGTACCACAATGATACGATCAAGTATGTCTTTGAATGAATTCTCAATAAGTAGTATTTTTGTCCAAAACATCAATGAACACTTCATAATTTCAATGAGTAATTTTAAATAAATAATTCCTCTCAAATTATCTCTGAACACAGCTATAAATGATTCCACAGACTGACCATAAAACTGGAATGAACAATTGTTTACCAAGCTTCTTTATATACAAACCCCACTTGACCTGTGATGCAACAATGTTCTGGAATTCCCAAATTTCCAATGGAAACTTCCACCAAACTATCAACAAGTTCGCTTCCAGAGCATTCTAAGCTCATAAACAAGGCAAGGCCATCAAGTCAAATTTTAGTAAATATCTTATTTACCACCTGAAATCATGACAAAAATCAGATAGGCACAACAATCATGGACAAAGATGAAGCACAAAATATAAATTAAATATACACAACACCTTGCGGAGGAAGGAGAGTACTGCTCAGTCAATCCCTCCTACCTGAAGTGTCTCATCTGTCTCCAGATACAATGGTACCATTTCTCCGTGACCTAGGAGTGCTCTTCTGACTTGAAGAACTAATCATCTTGCAGTGAGATCCAAGAGACAACCTGAAAATTCTGAAAGGGAAGAGAAGACTCCTCTGCCCTCTATATGGTGTGTCTGGAATTGGCAAGATTCCAGATTCTGGTTGACCACAAATACAAAATGCACATCTATCTTACAATGTGTACTTTAAACAAGTGAGGCAGTTAGGTGATTATTCTTAGGGCCTTCTTATGGCCACACTTCTTCACAGAATGTCCCAAAATTATTATCTGAAATAAAATTTCCTGCGAGAAAACAATGAATAATGACAAAAAGAATACAATATGTCACAATGAACTCACCTGTTGTTTATATGACGTGTACTATATTCATCACAGTGGACAGCACAAGGCAAACAATAAAAACTCACGTGTCTTCTTCTAAGTAAAGTAAAATGTTTGACTGTTAAGCTTCCGAGAAAGGAGCATGTTGCAAACACACACACAATAACATTGCGAGTTATAGGAACAAGTTTACATGTACCCCAACCCCTGGGGGGGGTGTGAGATAGAGTGTGGTAATCTATGTGTGTGGTCCCACTAACGAACAGCATTCTGATGAAGAAGGGGGGTGCTACCAGCTTGAAAATAAATACAGAAAAGGAATAAATGCAATGTGAAATATTAAATATCACTGAATACTGTAATGAGGCATATGACTATCAATAGTCACTTTTTTTCTCGTAATCTCATGCACATCTATTAACATGGCATCCTGGGAAAAGATGACTATTCTGCATATGTGCATGCAAGGTATTCGTGTTGTATTGATAATTGTCCACTCTATTGAGAGGATGTATTCACATCAAGCAGACAAAGTTTTTGTCACAAAAAAAAGAATAAACAATGCAATAGCAATGGGTTACACATTACTGCTATTCAATCTTCTTTTAGTGAAAACCCCATCTTGATATGGCCATCCATTCAGGCATAAAAGCAAGAACAATATTTTTAAGATTATTACTATGGTGGTCATATATCTTTTCATTATCTGTGTATAAATATTGTTCTTTGCTTAGAACCCCCTTTTAACAGCCTGCCATCTGAATGGGCATATGCACAGCTTGCTTTGCCAGCTTCAGCAAGTTGGGAAGCTATTCTTTATGGTTGTTTTGAAGAATTTTCCACAGTTCACAGTTACTGTCCCATGCATAACTTTGCTCCAAAATGCCTTAAAATTCGAACACCTATTTCTGACTTAATTGGGTTATTTTACCCATAATATCTGCAAGTATTACATAACATACCTTCCATCTTTGTGCTGTGTTGTAACCATATGTAACAGTCAACATTTCTAAAACTTTTCACAGAATTTTGGTCTCTTTTTTGGGCAGTTCATCTGTTATAAATAGTGGGATTTTCCAGGATTGTTCTGTATTAACCTATATCTGTTATAAATAGTGTGATTTTCCAGGATCATTCTGTATTAACCTACATCTGTACCCTTTGCAACAGAGAGTTATTTTCATCTATTTATGGTAACAATGCAAAGTCTATGGTTTATCCAGCAATTTCAGTGGTAATGGTAATTACCAGCATTTAGGTGATAATGGTAATTACAAGCATCTCCACAACTTTGTGGTATCAATGCAAAGTCTGTGGTTTTTCCAGCAATTTAGGTGATAATGGTAATTACAAGCATTTAGGTAATAATGGTAATTACAAGCATCTCCACAAATTTATGATAACAATCCAAAGTCTGGTTTATCCAGCAATTTATGTGGTTACGGTAATTACATGTATCTCACAGCAACAGAGTTGTATGGATAAAAGTGACTGCTCAAAACAGTTGGGTGCTAAAAGTGGTATCGTAAGATTAAGTATATACATATAACATACAACAAACTAACTTAACTCAGGATACTAATTTCAAATTATATCATAAATGGGAAAATTAAGCTTTCATGTACAGTATATAGAGAGCATCCTTTGATCACCCCATCCGTTACCAAGTCCTACAAAAAAGGAAGCCAAAACTTGTGGTTTGATTTGGTTGGATGTTTTATGGCATGGCAAGGCAGTAAGGTTATTTAGTATCAAGGCAATTGGAACAAAGCATCTTGCCTATGGAAAACATAATGTACACCACAGTAGCGGACTCTTGGTTGATCTGATGGTAGGATTCGAACCTGCATCCTTTCGGTTACAAGTGAAGCATGCTAACAACTGAGCCAGGGCACTTCCTTGTCAATATGGAGCCTTTTGTGCTAAAGAGATCTATGATTACATCTGTCAAATCCAAATTCAATAATCAACTTCATTATCAATTTGTGTAGGAAAAACCTCAATCATTTCCATTAATGAAAATCAACTGTGTTTACCATATCTACCTGCTTATAACATACCAAAATCCAAACAGTTTAAAACTCAGAAGTGCTGCGAAATAATTCACCAGCAAATTACAAGGTCCATGATTATTCATTTCAAGCCAACAGCATATATTTTGATGTGCATTATGCAATAACAGACAGGGACCACATCTATGCTGTTTCCAGTTTTGTACATTCTTCACAAACTTTGAAAGTATTTACAGATACTAAATCCAAGAACTAAAAGGTTCAACATAATGTGTTGATAATAATAATACCAATAATAATCAAATCTAATAATCTAATGCTGAATATCTGTCTATATTCTCTATACAGTACCATCAAAACTATTATAACTGAATAGTTGACTCAAATCTACATGCATATTTTGAATCAGATAATCTCATTGGTAAAGTGTTAAATAAAGAAGTGAGAGAACGCAATAACGAATTGAGGGAATGCATGTTACTCAGATGCAAGAGGACAATGGTGAGCACTAAAAAGGGAATGCGCAAAAAAGGGAACTCCATTCCCACGTGTTTCCAAACCACAACACCCCTGGATAAGCTGGATCTATGTAGATGCCATGACAAGTGGGTGTATATGGTATAAAGGAATCAATTCAACTACGTTCAGTATTTCTAATCAATATCATGCCTCTGGCCAGACAAAAGTATATTAATAGTACATCCTAATGTATGTGCACCATACCAACTGTTAATGTAGCACACTAATGAGTGGCTGTGATGAACAGTAAAATATGGTCATTATTGAATAATGAACACAAGAATTATAATCTGTTAGTGGAAAAAGGCTTCATACAACATTAGTGAAACCTAGCAGTAATGAAAATGTGGTAAATGGTAAATGAAAACATTGTTCAAGTCTATATTTAGTTTTTGGGTGTTTGTTTCCCCTGGGCAAGCTGAATTTTGTACAAAGTTTTAGCTCTGTGATAGTACAGCTCCCCCCATTATAACACACCTCATTATAATGCAATTCCAGATATAAACATGATACTACTATGAAACCCATGACCCAAATCATACCAATGTATAACAATAAGGGTTGAAAGAAAACAAGGAGAAACTTTACTTATATCTCCATTTTCTTTTCAGAACACCATTATTTAACAAATTTTAACACCGCTTGCTATAACAGTTCTGTATGTTATGCTATTCTGAATATATCATTGTCCCCCCCATATATATATATATATATATATATATATATATAT